>LIEC01010497.1:0-28316 GCA_001925005.1 Drosera capensis | reverse complement strand
GAAAAGGTTGTTTAAGACTTATCAGTGCAATGCAGCGGAATTATTAATTTCAACCACTAATGTTCTCTACAACAGAGGCTCAAACTCTGTGAGTTTGTCTCTGTTTTGCTGTTGTGATTAATATCTAACTGTTCCAAAGACTCACAACAATGAAAGAAAATAAAGAACACAGGATTTATACTGGTTCAGGCACTCGTTATCGAGAGCTTAGTCCAGTCTTTTCTTGGTAACCAGTTTAATCAATCCAAGAGGTGAGTTCACTATCTTCTTGTTTATTGGCTTACAAGACAACCGTTTTTATAAGTTAGCTAACTTGTCAAAAGGTGAAGAACCTAGATCCATGCATAGATCCTTCACTGGACTCTGCTTTAGCTTCTGTTCTTCAGTGCAGACTAGTGAACCCTCTTCTTGTTTCTTTCTCAGTTCCGCTCACTTGAGTAGCTTTAAATCTTGGACTGTTTTTGCAAATTTTCACATTTAACAAACTCATTCAAAATACTGCTTTTCTTGAGCTCTTCGATCCCCTTTCATAGGCTGAGGGATTGAACTTGTGACTTGTGTATAGGATCTGATATTACAGGTGCTTACATGTAAACTTTCACTAATGTTGACAACTCACCTTTTTCAGATCCTCGTACTGAACCTTAAATATTCGATTTGACTGATCCTCAGACCTCTCACCCAACCTCAGCAATCAAGACTGCTGTACTTCAGTCTACTGCACCTCAATACCATTGAGACCTCGTCTGCATCCAGGCACTGCTGCAACCTTGTCTGCACCCAGATTTGATGCAATCCATGCATTGCTATGTTGGTCCTCGTCTGCAAGTTTAATCCTAGATCCTAAAGCATTTATAGGTATTTTGTTGCCCATGTATGTCTACGTTACTTACCCGAAATTCTCTGTAGTAGTGTTTATCAAGTGGCCCACACAATGCTCTCTATTTATGGCTATCTCCTCTCTAGCATCTGACCTAGACTGTAGATGCCTACCTAATTTTCAACCTAAGCACACTAACAACATCATGGCTAATACTCCTAAATTTTGTTCATCAATTTCTATACAAATGGAGGGATTGAACATTCCTATCACTCTAGATCCCATGGAAAGAGATTTCTATGGAATTCCAAATGATGAGGAAAATTTCTTTGATGACATGATCGATGACTTTCAGCGAGATATATATTAAATTTTTGAATACCAATATTGACCTAATGCTCTCTTGTTACCTATCACTTATGAGAGTATGCAACCATCTTGTTAATTCCCAATCATAGAAAGATGTCTCGAGGAGGGAGGGGTGAATTGAGTATTTTTCAATTTTTGAATTTTACTTAAATAGTTGATTGTAAATCAAATAACTCGATTCTTGTAGATGATTCAGTTCAGTTCCTATTTTAAAAATGATGATCAGTGCAGAAAAATAAAAACACGGAGTTTATACTTGTCGTCCCTAACTAAGTTAGGGATTTGCATCCAGTGTAGAGACACATCAATGCACTATAATTTCCTTAAGTACAATCTATCACCTCTAGCTTACGGACTCTACTGCAAGACTCCAAACTTGTAAACTCTATTACAATCCCATTCACTTAGTCTACCCTAAGACAAGGAGAACTACAATACAAACACCTCCTGTGCTGTAGTTGCTGTATAAACCTAGGCCAAGGTTTCTCTACCCAATAATCCACTTCACAAGTGATTGTTGTAAAGCAAAAACAATTCAGGCTTAAACAATGATACAAAACGATACCTTGTCAATTAGCATAGGTATGAGCACATTAGATTCGAGTATACCTTTATCATTTAAAGCATCAAACCTCTTGATTCACCAAATTTGAATTTCACAAGAACATCTTGAAAAATCCTTTGTAGTTTTTGTACTTTGTGAATCGATAATCATCAGGATGTTTTCAATTTTCCTAAATAGTGAAAACAATATTTTCTAGAGAGGTGGAGTCATGGAGAACGTGACTAAACCAGAAAATTTCTCTGGTTAAAAAATAGCCTAGCCATTATCCCACAAAAATAGGAATTTGTTCAAAGATCAATCATTTTTGTAAAACCCTATGACCCTACCTCGTTTAAAACATTTCGTAGATTAAACAATAATTTTCTGAGATAAATATCCAATTTAAAACATGAAAAATTTCTTTTAAACCACTCTCCGAAAAATCAGGATTCTGTTATAGGACTAATGTGACAAAAACCAGTTCTTAGTCAAGGTTAGGTTCTTTTCAAAAAACATGAGCAAGGTAATTCAAATCTTATGTGCTCACTACTACAACTAATAGACAAGAGTATCAACCTCTCTACAACACACTTTTATACTATTTGATAGATCTACAGCTCCATCTTGTAGTCTTGGTATATTATACTTGAGTTGTCATCTTTGGCTTGAAGTTTGATTACTTCCTTGATATGAAATCTTATATCCATCTGATTCCTCCAAGCTTGAACATTGCATCTGCACATCATCAAAGTTGTAAATCATTAGTGCTCTACTCTTTGTCATCATCAAAACATCATAAGGTTTAACACATCTTTTATTACCCCTCCTACTTTAGAGCTCAAGGATCTCCCTTTGCTCCTTAAATATGCTTATCTAGGCGAGGGAGAGACTTTACGAGTAATTATCTCCAATGAGCTCAAGCAGGAACAAGAAGAAGAACTACTTAAAGACCTTTGAGAACACAAAATTGCTATTGAATAGACTTTAGCAGATATCAAAGGTATTAGTCCTTCCATATGTATGCACAAAATTCTGCTCAAAAAAAAATCAAAACCATCTACAGAGACACAATATCGTCTCAATCCTTCCAAGATGAAAGTTGTTAAAAAAGAGATCCTTAAGCTGCTTGATATAGAAGTCATCTATCAAATTAAAGATACAGAATGGGAAAATCCAATTCCTAAAAAGAGAGGTATGACCATCGTTTCCACTCCTAATGGAGAGATGATGGCCACACATGTCCAAACTGGTTTGAGGATGTGTGCATTGACTATCGCAAATTTAACGTCTCCATAAGAAATGATCATTTTCCTTTGCCAATCATGGATCAAATGCTAGAGTTTCTTGGAGGCCGCTTCCTTGATGGATATTCTGGGTATAATCAGATTGCAATTGCACTAGGAGATCAAAGCAAGACTACTTTTACATGTCCCTTTGGTTTATTTTCTTATCATAGAATGCCTTTAGGATTGTGTAATGCTCCTACTACGTTTCAATGGTATATGATGTCGATATTTTTGGATTACATTGAATAAATCATCAAGGTGTTTATAGACGATTTCACCATCTATCGTGATTCTTTTGAACAGTGCCTGAGCCACCTTAAATTGGTATTGGCTAGATGCATTGAAACCAACCTTGTGCTGAATTTTGAAAAATGTCATTCTATGATACAACATGGAATGGTGTTAGGTCACATAGTCTCTCAGAAGGGACTAGAAGTTGACAGATCTAAGGTTACGGTTAAAGAGATCCGCATATTTTTAGGATATGTTGGTTTCTATCATCGGTTCATCAAAGATTTTTCAAAGATTGCACAACTATTATGCAAATTACTTCAAAACGGTATAGTCTTTGAGTTTGATGAATAATGTCTTAAGGCACTTGAACTTGTGAAAGAAAAACTCATTTCGACTCCAACCATTCAACCCATAAATTGGAACTTGTCATTTAAACTCAGGTACGATGCAAATGACATGGCAATTAGAGCAGTTTTGGGATAGTGAGTAGGACATATACCTCATGTTATATATTATGCTTCTCATATTTTGGACAAAGCTCAATACAATTACGCTACGACGGAAAAAGAATTATATGCGATATGTTTGCATTAGATAAATTTTGTTCCTATCTGCTAGGAACCAAGGTCATTGTTTATACAGATTATGTGCTACAACTTCTCGTCTCTTAAGATGGATTCTTCTCTTATAAAAATTTGGTATAGAAATTAAAGATAAGAAGGGTGCAGAAAATTTGGTAGCTGATCATCTCAGCCGCATTCAACGTGAACATGATCGTGTCCCATTGTCTGACTTATATCCTGATGAATACTTGATGAAACTTCATGGTGAGGTTCCATGGTAAGTTGATCTTGTCAATTATCTTGTGACTACAGTGCATCCTAGATCATTACCCCGTGTGCAACGTGACAAGATTAAAAGTGATTCGAAATACTATTTTTGAGATGACATACATCTTTTTAAATTTGGGTCAGATGACATCATCCATCGATGTATTCTAGAACATGAATAACAATCGATTCTGAAATTTTGCTACACTTATGAAAGTGGAGCCATTTTGGAGGAAAAAGGACTGCTTATAAGGGTCCTTCATTGTGGTTTTTATTGGCCTATTCTAAATCACGATGCACATGAATTTGTAAAGGCCTGCCCTGAATGCCAACGAATAGGTGGAATTACTTAGAGAGATCAGATGCCACATCATTTGATTTTTGTTTGCAAAATTTTTTTGTGTTTGGGGTATTGATTTCATAGGCCTTTTCCCACCATCTTATGACAACATGTACACTTTGGTTGCAGTGGACTACATGTCCAAAATGGTAGAAGTGCGAGCTACAATAACTAATTATGAAAAAGTCATCCTTTATTTTGTGCGTACCCAAATTTTTAATATCTCTAGTATACCACGTGCCATCATAAGCGATAAAGGAACCCATTTTTGTAATAAGGTGGTTGATGCTCTTCTTAGCAAATATCATGTAACCCACCAAATTGCAACTACGTACCATCCCCAATCTAGTGGGCAAGGTGAAATCCCAAATGGAGAAATTAAATCAATTCTTGAAAAGATTGTTAACCCTAATCACAAAGATCGAAGTGCTTGCGAGGAAGATGCACTTTGGGCATATCGTACTGCTCATAAGACTCCCATTGGAATGTCACCATATGGTAAAGCTTTTCATCTTTCAGTTGAACTTGAACATAAAACCTTTTGGGCAATTAAACAATGCAACGATGATTATCCAAATGCAGCACATAATAGAAAGTTGTAATTATAGGAACTAGAAGAAATAAGAAATGATGCATTTGAGAATTCCGTTATTTATAAAGATAAAACAAAACGTTATCACGATAAAATGATTAGTAGAAAGAATTTGAAAGTTGGTGATAAGGGTTTACTATTCAATTTTGGAATGAGATTGTTAACTGACAAGCTTAGATCGAAATGAGATGATCTATTCGAAGTCGTTTATGTCTACAATTATGGAGCAATGGAAATTAAAAGTCTTGAAACTGGAAATTAAAAGCCATGTCAGCTAGACACGACCGTGTCAAGTGTTCGAACTGTTTAATTTGTATAAGAGATTTATGGAAGATTGTGCTATCCTTCTCCCATATAAATACTACGTCTTTCACATCAGAAAAGAATGTCAGAGAAGAGAAGATTGCTTTCAAATAGCAAGGAACACACTTTCAAACCCTAAAAGCATTTCTAAGACCAAGTTGATCTATCTGTATCCATCCATAACATCAGGATTGAGTCACGATCGTTGGGATCTTTATTAAAACTCTATTCCTATTTGGCTTTTGGGTTTATTCTCATTATTTATCAACTTTTTATCTAGTTTCATAATGGATCTTGGATTATCTATTCTTATTGTTTTGTTTTCTATCCTGATCATTGTGTTGATCTCTTGTGTGGCAATGTATTGAAGATAACTCTCTGGGATTTCTGAGATTGAGCATGTTCTTCATATTTTCTTATGATCTTAATTGATTTGGTCATGAATGAATTGATCTTATTCATAGCATTGATATGATATGATATAGTTTAGGTTATTCTATACATTGAAATATCAATCATTGCAATTATCATTCTCTTTTGATAATATTTGGTAGCAAACTATAGGTTATATTATTCTCTTCTGTATAACCTAAAGTATTCATGTCATGATTTATAACAATGAATTATTTTCTTCTATTCAATGCTTTGGTATGTTGAGTTATGATACAATGAAATATTAATTGGTCTAGGTTTATTCTTATCTTGCCTAGGTTGATTATTGTTAGTTGATAGTTTATTCTTGTCTGGCTATCATAATTTAGATATAATGTTAGTTAGGTTTCACCCAGCTACAATATACGTAAAAAATGATCTAGGAAGAGAAAATTAATATCGATGAAGAAATCCCAGCAATGAATCGAAATAAATTATCACACACCTTATTCTCGATTAAACCAAATCAGTCCAATTGTTTTATATTCTCTCTGCCATTTTAGTTATCGCTATTTAATATTCAATTACAAACTCCTTATCTATATCATATTAAGTTATATTATAAGTGAATGACACAAAATCTGTTGAATATATCCGTTCTTTGTGGGATCGACTCGACTTGCAACTACTATGTATTTTTTGTAATGCTGTTATGAGTGGTGTGGTAGGATAATTCTGATACGAGTATTGTATTTAGTATTTAATTTTGTATGTCTTGTGATGCGTATGTTACTTATAATAAGTTACAACGACGAAAATATTGCCCATATAATGGTATGAAAAAAATCAATGATATTGCATATGTTATTGATCTCTCGAGCAACATAGGAATTTTTAAGACCTTTAATGTTTCGGACATTTTTCCTTTTCCTTTGGGTTCTTCGACATTGTCAGAGTTTATTGATAACTCAGGTCGAGTTTTTCCAAGGTGAAGGAGAATGATAAAAGCTAACAAAGATAATTCTTTAGTTTGCTAATTATTAAATTTTAGATCAGATTATCTTTTAGAGTTAGTTCCCTTTAGATACAATTTGATTATCATATTACCCTTTAGATACACACAAACTTTGATTTCCCCTAAAAGTGCACTAAACATAATCTACCTAATTTGGGTCCTAAAATAAAAACTATATTTCCTAAAATAAAATTTCTATTTCCACTTCAAAACATTCCCCTTCTTCGCCCCCATCCACGTCATCACTCCCCCTCTCCCCCTAACGCGTACTCCCCTCCACCTCCCGACCCATCATCGTTGCCGCCACCATGCCGCCATATTCTCCCCTCCCCACCCCGCCGCTATTCTCCCACCGCTCAACTGTCGTCGCCCCTTCTTTCCTCACAGCCTCTCCTCCTTGCACTCAGGCCCTCCGTCGTCGACCTCACTGTGTCGCCGTCGATCTTGTCGTGCCACCATGTTCTCCCCTCCTTACTCCACCATCATAGAACGTATGCTTTCATGCTCCATAATTCTTGGTCGTCTTCGTCATTAAGTGTCGTGGTCAATGTGACGAAACCGTTCGATACGTCGATCATGATGTCGCAGATGACCTTGCAAGCGGCGAAGTGCTGTCCTTGTGGTCACTCCGCCGCGATGGTGGCGTCATTAATGTTGGTCTATGTCGACAAGAGCATACAGGGGCGGTGTTGCCGTTGTTGTTGCACGTTGACGAGAGCGCACGGGTACGACGGTGCCGTTGGCGGTGTTGTACATCGTCCAGAGTATACGGGACAACGACGTTCTTGTTGTTGTTTTACACTGACGAGAGCGACAGTGGTCGTTATTGCTGTTTGTACGCTGAAAGGAGCGGAAAGTTATTATATTCCTGCTTTGCCGCCCCTGTGGTGGTGCCGTTGTTGTTATACGTCGGCGAGAGCGTACGGGGCGATGGTGCGGTTGTTCTAGGTAAGGATTCTAGATACATAAGTTCAAAGGCCATAATGCATCATTTCTTCGAGGAAATCCCAGCTGAAAGAGTCATATGGCTTTTGAAGATCAACCTTTATCATGCATCGAGGGGAAATGTGCTTCCTTTCATAGCCACTAACCAGTTCCTGACAGAACAGGATATTGTCAATAATAGACTACCCTCAATTAAGGCTGACTGAGACTCATGAATACTGACAGGGAGAACATCAGCAAGTCTATTTATAAGCAAATTCGAGATGGTTTTATAGATCACGGTACAACAAGCAATGGGCTTGTATTCTCATACTCTTTGAGGCATGACTCAACTTAGCTATCAAACTAATGACAGTTGAGTTCAGTTTCTTCAACATCCTGCTAGAAAAAAACATGACGTAAAACCATCCATCCCAGGTGCCTTATCCTCATTTATATCAAAGAAGGCCTTTTTCACTTCTTCCCTGGTAAATTCCTTGATCAAAGCAACTGCAACTACTTCAGATATAACTGGACCACGAACAATGAAATCCAAATTAAGAGATTCAGAGCTGTCCATAGCACATCCCAGCATCTTGTGATAGAAGGTCAAGATCTCATGTTGTATTCTAACCTCATCCTTGATAACCGTCTCATCATTAGTCACTGAGGAGGAAATCAAGCTTCTTCTTCTTCTCTTTTTTAACATAGAATGAAAATACTTGGTATTTCAATCGATATTTCTAAATCATTCATCTTCATCTTCTGTCTAAAGAAATCCTCTTCAGCGTTCGACGGTTCTTAACCTGCTCATAACATTTCTTCATCTCAGCCCTTAACTCCTCTGAAAAATTATAGCTTAACTTATATTGTATCTCATTTAGTTTGATACGTCCCATATTCAACCTTTGAGATATATCAGAAGTATATTTTTGGTGAAGGTCTCCCAACGGTCTTCCAAGCCAACTCAGTTTATATATTATTCTATACATCCCATAACCCTTTACTAGCCTTGACTAAACCTCCTTTACCAACTCTTGAAAACCAAAGATATTAGTCCATAGATTCTGAAAACGAAAAGAACCTCTTCGTTCAGTGCTCATGTGACCCAACGTAATAACACCACGGGAATGATCAGATAAATCAGGGCTTGGAAACCAGGCTGATAAAGTTGGATATTCATCAAACCAAGCTTGATTGCCCATTGCTCTATCGAGCTTTATCCTCATCCATGACTTCTTACCCAACTAATTACTCCATGTATAAAAATTACCAGAGCTTTGCAGATCTTCCATGTACACTCTAGTAACACAGCTTCCCAGGTCCTAATAAGGGAAACAATCAATTCCCTGATATCCAATTTTATCCTCTTTAGGCAAAAAAAGCATTGAAATCACCCAATATCAATCATGGACTATCACATTGCCCACCAAATATTTCTAACTCCCTCCATAGCTTCAGTCTCAAGTTACTAGTATTCTTAGCATATATGATAGAGACAACTGTTACCTTGCTATCTTGCAACGACCTCTAGGTGTAGGGCACAACCTAATATGATCCACGTACATACCTGACCTCCCATAAATTCTTGTCCCATAGACACCATGTTCTACCATTTTCAACATGGTAGTAATTATTCAAAAAGCTCTGCTCCTTAAAACAATCCTTTATAATTCTAGAAAACTGATTTGCTTTGACTCTACATAATAGGCAATCCAGAAAAGAAACTTTGTTTTTGGCTATACAAGTCCTTATTGCTTGTTGTTTTTTGGACTTACTAAGGCCCCTTATATTCCAAGATGCAATGATCATCAATTGATGACATCCTCCTCCCTCTCACCACCCTTATCAGGACTAAGTATACCAAAAATGCTCGTGTTTCTCATGGTTGAAAAAGTGAAGCGCATCGCAGTACCCTTGATAGGCTTTTTTCCACATTCCATCCTTCATTCTCTGGCATTAATTTGAGATGGTCTTGTCTCCCTCTTCTCCTCAGGAACTGTAGATATCTGGCTAGTTGTTACTTGCTTAGAGTTAACATCATCATTGTGATTATTCATCTCACCTTTTGTCTCACCAACTCCAGATTTCCTCACCCACTTTTGTTGCACCTCAACCTGCCTCTTACATGTTTTTTTTTCATACCCCCCGTAAGTTATATCTCTCATATCGCACAGGTCTCCGTTCATAGTACATGTTTTACACAATTCGATCTCCTCTTGGACCACAAAAATCAAACTGATCCATCAGTTTTCGATTTGTATCCACATCCACAAGAACTCTTGCATAGGAGAGATCCTCTCCTTATCCTTTACTAGTCTAATGGGGTAGCCCACCTTGTTTGCCAACTTATCAATAGTCTTCTGCCCCCAAAGTTTTAGATCCAAATCCAACAAATGAATCCATATAGGAACCCTCTCAATACTATCTTTCTCAAAAATAAAATTCGAAGACCATTCGCTAAGAACCAGAGGTTTAAAATCACAAACCACTGGTTCATCTTGATCTTCTTCATTTCCTCCAAAATCCCCAAATCAAAAGATTAAATACCCCTTGATATACAAAAGAATAGAAGGACAAGCCACCATGTTCCATGCTTGTTTAACAAAAGCCTCCATAGCTGAATAAGGAGTTATCTCCCCAAGCACATAACCTATCAGAGTCATAACTCCCCAAGCACATAACCTATCAGAGTCGAGGACCAATATCTATGCTCCTTTATCACCTCACCTACATTAATCAGAATATCCTCATCTATTGTAAAGACATAGGTGTCCTATTCTCATTCAAACTCACACCCATCTTTGTAACTTTAGCATAGGTAGAGCGCGTTCTAGGGATGTCCCTGGACATGCCATCTTCCTTCTCAGCCAAGTTGGCTCATCGCTCAGCATTGTGAGCCAGGGTCAATAATCCCTTCTTACCATCACTCTACCCCATTACCATTGTAACACAGTCATTCATCCACTTATTTCCCTTAGTGGAATCACAAGCTTTTGCCACCATCGCAACATCCTCTTTCATCGCCTCATCCACACTCTCACCTAAAGAAGCATTATTAGCCTTCTTCACCTCACCACTCCTACCCAAATAGATAGGATCAACCTTTGTCGACACAGCCTTATTTTGCCCATCATTAACATTCTTAGTCTTCGCAGCAGCATCCTTTACCCTCTCAATCATTTCATTCCCTTTCACCACCAAACCACTATCATCCTGCATCAAATCCATAACACCCTCAACCTTTGAAATTGGGGCCCCCTTCGCCTTACTCTCTTTCCCATTCTCCTTAGGGTTCGAAACCTGTAGTATCGCCTTATCAAAGATCTAATTCGTGATATTCATCTTAGTCACCTTCTTCGCTTTCGCTCTCCTCATTCGAGTCAAAATTCAAGGGTTATCACTGACTTGTAGCTAAACCGAGAATCAAAGTCGCCTCCCCCTTTTGTGAAATTATATGTGAACGCCTATTACTTACATATAAACTGAGTAACTTATACACATAAACTGCATACGATGAACTGGGTATTAAAACCTTGTGAACTGTCTTACCATTTTATCATGAACCGCATATACACACATTATGTATTGAACGATTTTATGGAATGAGAACTATAAATTATAACAAGATATTAATTGCATTATTACAAATAGTGAACTAAAAACCAGTGTTATGTGAACTGCATATTATTTACAATTGAAGAACTATCTTGCATTTGGAGGAAAACTAGACGAGTTTCTTGAAGACGGAGCTGGTGTTGTCCTCCTCGCTGCTTCCATCTCGATCACACCAATTTTTACACATTAGCATACATGTAACATGTTCGTGATATCGTCATCCGTAATGAGAGTAACATGACTCCGAATTTGAGGTGCCAAATACCGAATAATCACCTTTGTAGGATTAATGCGTTGACATTTGTTCATTAACTACTCATACACGTTTGCAAGCGTTATTGATCTCCAAATTTGCAAAGAGAAACAATCGGCGTCTAACATGCAAAGTGCAACTAGTTCCACGTCGTGTGCTTCTAGCACGGGCTCATTTTTCATATCAATAGCTCTATAAAAAAATGAGTTCAAGATCAATACATCATATTTCTCGATTTGACAAAAAAAAAAAAAAAAGAATATATGGACATCCAACGAAGTTACCAAGCAAAAGATATTCATACACCAAAATTGAAACTTCATACACCTGCACAACATAAATCCAACCATTATAAACTAGTTAAAAGCCTTAAATTATCTAAATTTCTCAAAAATAGAAGCTTACTCAGCAAATGAACAAACTCAAATGAAAATGGTGGATTCAACAAATTTGACCAAATGCAATATCGAAATGATGGTGATCGGACTTGAGGAAGGATTCTAGGAGCTCTGATAGTGCTGTTGGGGTTCCGAAATGGTTTTTTTGTGGCAGGGAGTTTAGCTATAAAGACCCAAAAAAATTTAAGATAATTTATTTTCTCAAATAATAACAAAAATAGTATATTAATGAATATCGTAATTTATACAATGAGGTTATAAAATTAGTTTGTCAAAAATTAGTTTGTCAAAAATCATGACAAAAATATGATATGGAGCTGAAAAGTTTCATAAAATTTAGTTTCACGATAATTAATGTGAATAATAAATAATCATATATTATAATTTATTTTACAGGGTTATAAGGCTTGTTTGATGATATACTAAGAAAAGAATGCAAAATATGAATGGAATATAACCCTAATACGTAAATTTATGAAAATACGATAAAATATGAATGGAATATAATCCTAATACGTAAATTTATGAAAATACGATCTTAATACAAAAATATCATATTTATACGAAAATGATTTAGACCTAATTTGACACTTATTTTCCTTTATGTCAATTTCTACTCCACCTAAATTAAATTATTTAGCCATTAATAACCCACTAATTATTCACTAATTATCCACTGAAACAATTTTGATTGATTTATTTTTCTATAAATATAAGCTTTTTTAGCCTTGAAAAACTAGATTTTATGGAAAGATTTTAAGAAGATTTTATGGAAAAACTAGGTTAAACTGCTTTATTGTAGTAGAAAATATAAAGTTGAACAAATAAATTGCTATTATTGTAAGATTTCATGATTAAAAACTTTGATTTTATGGAAAGATTATAAAATCTAGATATTTATAATTTTAAGAAATAATTTTTGAAACTGTATACTAAAAGTTATAAATTTAAACATGTCGACATACCGTGTTGGAAAAAATCTGAAAATGAACCGTTTTATTCTCGAAAAAACTCTAAGTGTTCAAAATACTTCGAATGATTATAATACATAAAAACATTATCATGAACTATGAAAATAAATATAAACTATTTTTTTAAAAAAATTAATAATATTATAATAATTTTATTAAAAACAAAAATAAATATGTTTAACCGCATAACATCGATAATCATGGATGAGGATGTGTTTTAATATCCCACTAAGGAGAAAGGTGTTATCACCTCCGACCTCGTTGAATTTCCTTCCTACGGTTTACATTCACCGAAGAAAAACCGTGATTTGTGCCGATTCGATGGTGCCGATAGCGAGCAAGGTTGAAGCAAACGGTCAAATGTGTGAGAAAGGGGAATCTGTGTCGATGATGGAGCAGTTGGTGCCGGAGATTACCACGCATGCATTTAGCTATTTGGATTATCCGAGTCTGTGCCGGTTGTCGATGACGAATTCGTTGATGAGGAAGGCTGCGAACGATGATAATGCTTGGAAGGCTCTTTATCACAAGGTTTGTTTGTTTTTCTTTATTATGAATCCTACAGTTTGTTATGATTTGTTAATGTGCCAATCACACAATTAGGGTTAGTATGCTTTGTGTCCTTTGCTTGAATCTGGAAAACAGTCTCTATGTTGTCCTCATTAGCTGCAAGACGGGAAACTATTAGGATTACTATGCTTTGTACATCTCGTCCTTTCTGAGCCTGTCTTATGACGTTAATATTGGGTTATTGTTGTATCCTGTGCTTGATATGTTGTGTCAAATTAGATTTAAATGGAGACAAATTAGTGATTATATGCTGGTTTTTTAAATTGCAGTCTTTTGTTGTTGAACTAAAGTTATTAGTTGATGGTGTAGCTTGTTCTTTCTTCGTCAGAGTAGTTGTTACATGTAGTTCTTGTGGAGCATTCGGTGAGTGTAGATGATGATAATTCCACGCAGCATTGTGGAGTCATTTTATACCCACTAGGTTTATAGGTGAGGATTATGGTTTTAGCCAATTTTTGTTGCACGGGAGTTTCCAAACTATGAAATGGAATCAGAAAGGAGAGACTAGAGAGATATCGGAATTGTAAGTCAATTTCTTGGTCTTGGTTGTGAAGCCAATCAAGTATAAAGCACTCTTTTAAGTATAATTTTCCTTCCTTTACACTTGCGACTGAGCGTTGTTCTTGAGTATATACAGATGTGCTTCAAGCAAAAATATGTGAACTACATACTAAAGATAATTAACATTTAACAGAACCTGTATAAGAATTAGAAGGCATCGATATGCTTGTTATCTTGTGAAAATGCACGTGGAATGTGGTCTGCAGGATGCTATTGAAATTAGAGGATTGAAGGAAGGTAGAATATGCCTCCATTCTGATTGTGAAGAGATCAGGTGAACTGGTGAAATATGCAAAATGATGATGTTTTTCTTTTTCACACATTATTTTACGGGATACTGGTATTGTACCCATCAGTTTAAGCCACTGTGTAGATGCCTGGTTTGAAGGGATACTGGTATTGTACCCATCAGTTTATCAAAGAACTCTGCCAAGATCATTAAGCCACTGTGTAGATGCCTGATTGAGCAAACACATCGAGATGGTTCTATGATATATATATTTTTTACTATTTGTTTTCCATTTTCCTAAGCCGTGTTGCTGAATATGAATGGATACGTCAATGTTTCATGTTTTGTACACTCTATCTAGCGAGTTTCAAATGTATCTGGATTGAAGCATATGGCAGTCACAAATTCTAAATTGAAATTGATTTTACCCCTTTTAAAGGGAAAGAACCTTAAAAGGGAAGATTTTATAGGTTCAGATTATAATAGAATGAAATTTCTTACTTTCATATGTTACGATTATATGCTTTTACCATTTATATGGTTTTAGAACATGTACAAATACACTCAAAAATTCCTATCTAGTTTTATCAGTGTCCTCTTCATGCCATCACCTAATAGCCAAGGCCAACATCTAGGCCTTTAAGGGGTCCTATGGCCTGACTTTAAGCCCAGATTTCCTGACAGCTGAACCTCTCGCTCGAAGGAATGATGCAAACGATTCTCTCTTTTTGCCACAAGTTACTATGTTTGATGCATTGTGTCTCGGAAATACAGTTTTTCACTTGAGATGTATTTACTCCAAATCAAACTTAGAGCTGGAAAATGTTAACAAGTTCAACCCGACCCATTGAACTAGTGTTTAAACTCTGGTTTACAGCAGTGTTTGACTAGGTTTGAATAACCATTTTTTTCACTTGATTGATAGATTATTAGATTCTTTTGACATTTTTTTCAACTGTCACTTGAAACTTTTTAAAGAGTTCATCAAAAAAACAATAACTACTACAACTACATCAAGTTTTCCTTCCATTAGATGGGGTTGGTGACATGAATACAATGAATTGTCCTCTTGTGTCGTGTATCATTCATGTCCTACGTGACTAAATGATAATATCGTTGTATCATACTTTATTACTTCTTTCAAGCTCCTAAAGGTCTTCCTCGCCCGCTGTTTATGGCACCGAATCTATTTCTTCATATCTTCATATCGGTGTTTCAATTGCCTTTTGACATTGACATGACTTGGCCTATTTTTTTATTTATATATTCTTGTATTTTACAGTAATATTGAGATGAAAAAAGCATCCCTCCAGTGTAACGCCGTGGAAATTTAACCTGCTAGGAGACTTACCGCCATGGTCTAATCCTCATGCGAAACCATAAGCCTCTTAGCAATGATAGCATACCAATACTAGTATTGATATTAACTACTGTTTTGCCCCAAACCTGATTTCAGTTGTTAGAACCGTTTATCACATGTTCTTCTAGTATTTCTTTATCTGGTTATTAATCCAGAAAACATTTAAATAATTTGAAGATTGAGTGGAAATCTTAGAAACTATACTCTAGTTTGTAAAAGAGACTAATTACGATAAAGAGACTTCAAATACATAAAGTTGGTCGTCTTGAATGCATAGAGAAGCATGTTAGAAGTGATTGGGAAAAAAACATTAAACTCGCACAAAAAAATATTTCAAAGCTTTATAGAAAGAAAGAGGTTTGGTACTTGAAACTCATAAGCAAACGTGATTGCGATACTTGAAACTCGTGAGAAAACATGGTGGCAATTCTTAAAATACATAAGCATACAAGGTTACGAGTGGCCTTGGCTTGGAATGCATAGCATCATTGACTTGGGTTAGGTGCACCTCATCACCTATTCTTGGTTGGGACTATGTTGCCTGTACCTATTCATGATGGTTCATGATCTTGATGCCAACTCGCAAAAGCAAACATGAATAGTCCTTAGCTTGAGAAGCTCGCATGACGGTCATAAAGCAATCATAGTGTTTCCATTATAACACCATGGATTTCGCAAGCATGGATTTCGCAAGCATGATGACTTGACTTTAGTGGAACTCCATAAGTGTTGGTAAAACCTTGAACTTGAACCATGTCGCAAAAACTACCTTATATATAGTTACAATAAGTTGGTTTTTATGAAACATGCAAGTGTTGATAAAACGATGAACGGAAGCCATATTATAAAATTTACCATCCGTATAGTTACTTTTCTAAGTCATGTGTATTCTCCTTGATTAGAAGTGAGGATTTTCCTCCTTGCTTGTCTAACCCCTTTTTTACCTCGTCGTGTTTGCTTACTTAATGCTACTTTCTTCCTCTTCTTTTCTTGCCCGACAATGGAACCCTAAAACTACTTCTTACAATCCTAACCTTAGCGATTTATAGGGCTCTTGGTAAGTGATGAGTCATATCAGCATTTGTTATGGTGTCGACATGTGTTCCTTACGTGCCCTTGCATAAAGCTTGACATGTGTAGGCTTAGGTGGTTTTCCTTGCTATGTTGCTTGACATGTGGACGTCTAGGTGTCTCTTACTTGCCTTAATGCTTGACACATGTGCGCCTAGGTGTATATTGGTGGCTAAACCTCTCATGACATGTGTAGCTTAGGTGTCGATAAATTGTTGGTGGTTTAATCATACTAGCTTGACGTATGTGTCGAAGTATGATTGGTGGCATAATTCATCTTACTTTTGGAAGCGTCTCGATCTATTTGTGTTAAGAATGTTAAGCGATTTAGTTCCATCGAGAACTTAGTTCCATATTGGCAACTAACAATGTGTGAAATGTTAATAAAATGCCCGGCTATTACATCCAGCCTAAACTTCTAGCAGTACTACATCTACATCTGAAGTAGTTTTGAACGCGTCGACTGATTAATAGATATGTCCTATTTCTTGAGGCTATTCTGCAGGCCAGTTTTTTCCTCATTTGGAAGTTTCGTGTTGTCATGTTGTAAATTGGCATTGGTCTTTATGCATTAGGATATTATGTGGTACTTCCTCCGTCCCAAATTAGTTGAAATGTTTTTTTATTTGGATCATCTCAAAATAAATGAAACATTTCTTTATTTTATATCACATTATCTCATCCCACCACTATTTCTCATTATTTTTTTTTTCTCAATACACTCTGTCACACACTCACAAGGAGATAAAAGAGTCATCTATATAAGTCAACGCACACAGAAATTCCCGTGCCGGATTAAAACGTTTTAATTAAATTGGGACGGGGTAGTATCTCGTTGCTAAATTTTAGTATATGTTCATGATTGAAAAACCTGCTTCTACTATTCAATGAGTCTTGTCATATCCGTCTAATGCAGATTTGTAGTACCGGATAGGTTTTCAGGTGTGGTTCATTAGTAACTCTACTTGCTCTGTCATTGCAGGATTTTACTCTTGAGCAGGACAGTGTGAGGCCCATTAATGGCTGGAAGGGATATTATGCAGCTACGAGAGCTATTGTTAATATTAATGCAGAATTCTTTGGCATAATCAGGGATAGATCGCTTCCACCAATGGGAAACTTGTGGCTAAATGCAGACTATGTCAAGTGCATTCATGCATCTGGGGAGCTTTTTTCAGGGTATGAGTCTGTCTTTTTATTGAACATGTTTCTTAGATGATTGATTAGCAAAGACTATGTTAAGTTTAATGCATGCTGCTATTGTGTTTGAGTCTCATCTTACTATGAACCATATGTTATATGGTCCCAAGTTTTTCTTTCTATACTTATACGCAAAATCTTGGATTTGTGTGAGTTGGCTGAAGCAAACCGCAAAAGTGGAAATGGCTAAAGCTGCATTGTGTTTCTTGATTTTTTGAGGATCGATATGCTTATATCTCATTTGTTGCAGTACATTATTGTTGGATACGAATGCAATGGTTTCCCCTAGTGTATTACTAATCTCACCCCTCATACCGAAACAACACCTCTAACAGAACTGAACTCTCCCTTACTGATGTTTTTTTGCAGCCCTCAGCTTCGTTAGATTGCTTAGCCCATTCATAGATACTCCAAAAAAAATTATAAATATAAGAACATTAGGAAAAATATATGAATACTAAAAAACATCTGAAATTGATTCTAAAAATATTTGTATTTTGATACATACGAGTCCAGTACTCTGTATCTGGAGTGGGGGACTAGTTATCTCATATTAGTAACTGATCACATCCTTTGAATAGACATATTTGTATTTGGATGGCTTGACCATAATCTTTAATATAAATAATTGCATATAGAATGAATATTTTGCCAGTGAACCTTTATACTTCTATTGTTTGAAAGGTGTATATAATGTGATAGATATGCATCTTTAGCAGACGCGAGTGTTTAGCTAAATCAAATTTGCGGTTTAAATATAGTGTTGGGGTCAACCATTTAAGGGATCAGTGAATTAATTTGGGCGATACCCCTATCCTATCTCTTAATTTTAACTATTGATGTTTTAGTAGATGCTTAAGTTGTAGGTTTGTCATTGCATATATGTGCGTTTCTCATGAATATATGTTCTAGTTTATTCTTAAGTTGGAAGGGCTTGGATTTAATGTGTTGTGGTTTCACCCAAAAGGGGGAAAAAAGTATTTGGTGAACTTTTGATTTAATTCATGTTCTTCCTTTGAATGATAATTATTTAAATACCTTCCTTCCTTTCTTTCTTTCTTTCTTTTTCCGCTTATCACTCTATATTCATGTCGAAGTTCAGACTTAGAATTCTCTGCTAGATCTTTCACTTCGTAAGGAAATGAATGGTCTCATTTTGGCCTTGAATGCTGACATCCTGATCTCGTATTATTAGAACTTAGAAGACAGGATTTAGAGGAAAAATGCAGGTCAGTACCGCAATTACTTTTTCTTGTGGTGCAAAGTGATATGGGTAGAAGGAGGTCCTTTTGTCATAAATTTAAGATAACTGAAGGTTGTTTGATGCTACAATATTTTGACTTCATTAGTGAACCTCAGTTTTAAACCGCTATCTTCTCCAGTCAACTGCTTCCGGCAGCTTTCATTTTATTTGGTTTTTTTACCCAAGAATGACTAGATAAGGTTAGACTCTGTCTGGTGTTGGTGTTTTCTGTAGGTTGCATCTGACATTTCTGTCAATGACATGAACATCCAAGTTTTCACTGACTTTTTTGCTTCTCTGTTTCAGTAAAGTTGTAGGCTACTTGGAATTTGTACCCCTGCAGTGCAGCACAAAACCAACCTAGTGTTCATTGCTGCGATAAAATCAACCTAGTGTTCATTGCTTGATAAAATGTGAATATGTGATACCTTCATTGGTTGTTTCTGCTTCTGTTATGCGCTTACAGAGTAAGTGAGTATGTAGCCTCTCGAGTAATGCAAGTGTAACATACCTTAGTCATCATTTTCTTGTGCCAGGTACAGCGCGGTTATGGGCAGCTGGCAGATTGTGTTGAACGCGGAGCAGCTAGGTGATGGAGGATTGCAGATTCATGATGTAAGAACAAGAGTTCTTGCGGAAATGGCATGGGTCACCATGAAAGCCTATGTTGACATGGACAATGGGACATTTAACATTACCAATGTTTTCGAGCACTATAATGGACGCTGGTACATGGTCCATCATCACTGCTCTGTTTTGCTTGCCCATGGAGATGTCCAACAAATTGTGCATCCTTAGGAAAGGCGTGGTAAAGGTGGGATTAAGAATGGAGTTATTAGCTAGGTAATGCCAGCATCTTTTCTTGACGACAACAAAAGTGGAAGTATCAGTAGATTCTTGTATTTACTGTCAATTTTGGCTGCTTTTTGGTGAAAATGTGCGTGGCATTCTTTATGGTTGAATCTATTATTGTTACTGCATTCTTTGTGCAAACTTTGTCGGCTTCCATTGTGATATCTCAGCGTTCCCTGCCTGCGAATGCATGGTATCCATTTATCATGTTAAGCAGGTCTTGTGTCTCACTATGCTAGACCCTTTGGTAGATCGTCACTCGTTGGGTAGTGCCTGTTTTTGCTCGGTACAGCAAGTATGAAAGGCCTTGCCTTGAATAGTGTTAATGGTTTTTCCTCAGTTTATGGACGCTAACTGGCATCGGTTTCGACGGTGCTGTATTTATGAGGTTCCAAATCTTTATGTAATGTGACTTGCCTTTTGTAAAAAGTAGTTTGCCTTTTGGATATATATTTTTTGTAAAAATAAAAAGTTGAGTTTATTTCCAGTCTGTGAAAAGCCTTCTACAAATTTTTGTTAGAGGTGAAAATTTCATGAAAGCATGAGACTTGATCAATGTAGTTAGTACTAGTTTATCAGCCCATGCAGTCATGCACGGGACAAAAGGGAAAAAAATTTGATCATAAGATAATAGAATAGTATTTGATACGAATTATCTTATTTGTTCAAGATTTTATAAATTAGATATTATTAAAATTGTAATTTAATATTAAAAGTATATTTGAATTATATGTTTACTCTTAAATTTTAACGTGAACATATGAACTAACCAATAAATTTAATTAATTAATCTTTTTCTTTTAATTTGGTTATTAATTGTATTGTTTTTTACTTTATTAATATTTACTCAGAATGATCTATTTGTATAGTATATAGAATAGATTCATTGGGTAAGAAATAACTAAATGTAAGAATATCCAACCTTAAAAAAACTATTCACATAACATATTCAATTGATAAAAAATTACTTTTATCTAAAACTATTTGGCCTTAAAAAAATATTTAGGCATCTGTTCACTTGACAAAAAAAGATTAAATCCATAAATATCCGATCAATTTATAACCTTAACCACTTTCGATTAGTATATAGTAGATTATTCAATCATGAGTTAAGCTACATAACTTGATTGAGCGCAAATGACGTCATATTCCCAGCATTAGATCTCGATGATTGAAAAACGAATCAAAATAGATTTAACTCATGACCTAAGCAAAAGAGCTTGACTAAATTATCATTGATACTAAGATGATGACTAGTAGAGAATAGTCATAGTTATCTATGGGAGATGATCCATAGCATGTCTTGTCTGTGAAATGCTATCAAACCAACAATATCATACCGTTCATCTGTGAAATAGACAATGCAAATTCCAACAATTTTCGAGATATCCGCTATAAAGAATAACGGAAATCCTTTATTCTTATCCTGAAGGTTAAAAAAGGTGAAACTATATTCGTGACCTTAGTTAAAAATAGAGTTATATCCTCTCTTTGTTAGCCTAGATGATAGCTCGCCCGTTGTTCTTTATCACGGATAATCGAAATGAACCAATGCAATTTTGGCACATGTCAAAAAGAAATTGTCAAGGTGGAAAGACAAAGACATCCATTGAGATTTATCGCGGTTGAGGCACGTGTCTGTGTATTTCAGAATCCAATGTTTATCGAATTCCACCCGCATCCGAAGAAACTTAGTACGAAAGTGTGAGGTTTTAACTAATCAGGAGTCGACACGTGTCTATATTTTAGATGTTTCAGTTCTAGAAGTGATGATCAACCAATTACATTTGTCCATGTGTCATTGAAAAACACAAAAAATAAAATATTAGCTCTTTATTTTTCACATAGTTTGTTCATAGTGTTTTCAGTGTTTTCACTTCACAAAAAATCCTTATGGAGTCACATTTTGATTATGAATTCAAAGGTGAAGAAGTCTTGCCTTCCAATAATCCGATCCAAAATGGTAAAATCGAGAATTCAAATACCTATGAAGGTTAAACGTTCAACACATTGCAAGACCACCCAGAGACATGTTATAAAGCTTTTGCAAAAAGCATGGGATTCCGGGTGAAGATCAAGTGAAGTAGGAAATACACACGTTTATAAGATTTATGTTCTCGGATGTCACTTTCGATTCACGAAGAAATCTATCTAAACGAGCGAGTTAGAGGTGAAGGGAAAAAAAATCAAAAAACAAGATCGTGTACAACGTACGGGTTGCAAAACCAAGAATGGTCATTGTCCATCGTCAGACGGAAGACACAAGCATGAAGGCGGGCATAATCTTCTTCTTGTTTCTCTTATCAAAGTGAATCTTATGTCCAAAAGAGAAAACATTACTCTAGTTGCGACATCTTTGATTTCTCTTATGAACAAAATGGGAATCGGGGCAAGCAGAATGATGAACGTGCTTTCAGCACAAGTCAGAGGCATCACAAATCTCGAATTTTCTTAGAGAAATGTTTGTAATGAGTTTCGGGATTTGAGAAATGTTCGAGATGTCAATATCAGGGATGCAGAGTCTATAGTAAATTATTTGAAGAAGCTTAACAGAGATGGAACGGGAAACGTTTTCTATCGTTACAACACCAACTCGGAGAACAGAATCGACAAAATTGTTTGGGTTGACTCCAGATCTCGAATGTCTTACAAATGTTTGGAGGTTTATTTACATTTGATAGCACATATAGTACGAACAAGTAATCTATGCCTTTCCCGTCATTCACCGAAGTGAATCATCATTATCATTCGATCCTATTCAGTTTTGCACTGTTGAGAGAGAAAGTTGAAGAAACCTTCGAATGGGTGTTCAGTACTTGGTTGGAAGCAGTGAAAAACAAAGCTCCCAAGACAATTATCACAGATCAAGATAGGGCGATGGGCAATGGGATCGCCCGGGTTTTCTTATGCAATCACCATGCATTTGTACTCTTGGAATATCAGTTCAAAATATCTAGAGAAACTACATCAAGTTTATTCGCGTCATCCGGACACTTTTAAACGGGATTTACAGATTTGTGTCCTGAAATCACTAACAATTGAAGAGTTCGAAACACGATGACGACGGTTATTGATCGATTATGGGTTGACAGACAATAAATGGTTACATTCTCTGTACACGGTGAAGGAAAATTGGATTCTGACATATTCAAAACTTTTTTTTTTTTTGTGGCCAGGATGAGCACCACTTCGAGGAGCAAAGATATGAATCATTTCTTTGATCAATATGTTAATAGATCAACGACAATGAAGGATTTTATTGTGAGATCTCAAGAAGGGTTGGAGAAACAGTATTCTCGAGAAAGGAAGGCAGATTATGAAACAACTTACAAGAGTCGTACTATGATTCTGTATTCCCCTTTAGAAGTTCACGGTGCAAGGGTCTACACGAAGGAGATCTTTCTGATTTTAGATCGATCTTCAAAGGCAAACCAGTATGTGTTAATGAAGGAGTCAATGTTTAAAGATGTCGACATATATAAAATGACCAACGCGTTTGATCCTTGAGTACGACAAGGACATATAAATTGGCTCATCACACGAAGGTTGACATCATCGTTTGTTATAAAGAAACGAAAATTTTGAGATAATTTATTTTCTCAAATAATAAAAAAACAGTATATTATTGAACTTTATAATTTATATAATGGGGTCATAAAATTCATTTGTAAAAAATCATGACAAAAATATCATAATGTAAAATTTATTTTCATGATAATGTACGTGAATAGAAAATAATCGTACGTTATAAATTATTGTGGGGTTAAAAATTTTGTTTGACGATATAATAAGGAAATAATGTAAAATATAAATGAAATGATATTCTAATAAGTAAATACGGGAAAATATAGTCTTAGTATGAATATACCGTATTTATACGAACATGATATAAACCTAATTTTGATACTTATTTTTTTTATGTTAATTTCTATTTCACCTAAGTTAAATTATTTATACACTAATTATCCACAAAATACACACTAATTATCCACTAAAACTAATTCACCTCCTTTATGGATTTTTCAACAGATATTTTCTGTTGAAAAACATCTGTTGAATATCTTTCCTTGGGATTGGCTTTGGATATCTCTTACAGTGGAAGGCAAAGCAGGCCCTGGCCCGAGCCATATTTTTTTTCCCTCCACAACATCTGCTATTACATACCCCGAAAGGAAAAACGATACGTTTTGACATCCGTTGTAAAGTTCAACAGATGGTTTTTTTTTAGGGTTTGTAATGTGTTTGGGGAAGTCCAGTTACACACCACTAAGATCATAACAAATGCGAATTTGCCCCAATACACAACACAATTACAAGATCCATAGGACATATTTGTGCTATGTATATGGTGCAAATCCTCATACATGATCTTTCTACAAAATCATCCAACCGTTCATTCATGTTGTAATTCACAGATTTATAACTTTCTCGATGGCTCGGCACAACATGAAATGAGTGCCACTTGTATATTACGAATGAACATCGTGACTGATGATCATGCAAAGAGTTTTTGTTCATTTTGTGTCATGACTGATTCGACATTGTGTGGTATTTATAGGGGAATGTTATCTCTGTTGAAAAGTGTAACAAATGCCTCCATTGAAAGAACAATGAATGCATTGAATGAGTCAAACACATCAGTTTTCTGAAATTTCGTTTCACAAGGCAATCACATCTGTAGTTTTTTTGTTATTCCCAATGCTTACTTCTGTGGTAAAGATTACCGAATGGGATGAGGCAAGCTTGTTCAGGGTCGGGACGAAGTGAATAAGGGCTTAGGTTTTGTTAAGGGTTAGGATTTGATAAGGGTTAGGGTTTGATAAGGCTTAGGATTTATTTTTATCTGGTAAAAAAATGCATAAGACAAATGCATTAATCAACTATAATTATCCAACATTAAAACGATGTCCAAAAACCATTATCTAATTATCAGATATGAGTGCAAACGAGGTTGCAATAATGTTTGGGTACAGACGAGATCTCAATGGTAGTGAGTGCAGACTCGAGTGGCAGCAGACTGGAGTGCAGCAGAGATGATTGCTTAGGTTGGGTTAGAGATATGAGGATCAATCAGATCGAAGATTTGAGTTACAGAATGATAGTATGAGGATCTGAAAAAAGTGAGTTGTCAACATCAGTAAAGGTTTACATGTGACCAGCTGTCACTATCATATCAAGTACATAATTCACGGGTTCATTCCCTTACCCTATAAAAGGGGATCAAAGAGCTCAAAGAATAGTGCTACTATAAAAATGTTTGAATGACAGATTGAACGTACAAGTGTACAAAAACAATCCAAATTCAAAATTGTTCAAGTGAGCTGAATTGAAGAAGAACAGTAACAAGAGGGTTCACTAGTCTGCACTGAAGAACCGAAAAACGCCTAACAATGGAGGAATACTAGGCTCAATGTTATACCTTACTCTAAGCAGACAAGACATCCAGTACTCAATTTGCATATGTACAAGATATCAATATGATCCTAAAGAATCCCATTACACTACAGTAAAGAGAATCCTGAGATATCTCAAAGAAACTCCAGATCTGGATGTATGGTATCCTAAGGATTTGGATTTTACACTAAAAGGCTATTCATATGCAAATTTTGCAGGCTGTAGAGTTGATAGAAATTTTGCTTGTCAATTTCTTGGTGCAAGACTGATTTCATGGTTTAGCAAGAAGCAGACCACGATGTCAACCTCTAATACAGAAGCAAAAAGTTGTGCTGCACAAGTACTGTGGATGAGGTCATAACTTGCAGACTACGGTATAATGTTTTTTAAAACTTCAATATTTTGTTGCAACACATCTGCAATGACAATTTCAAAAAATCCTGTTTTTCATACTAGGATCAAGCATAATAATATCAGATATCATTTTATGAGAGATCTTGTGCAAAAAGGTCACATTATATTGGAATATATTCCAACAGAAAAACAAGTTGAAGACATTTTTACAAAATCTCTTGATGAGAGCAAATTTATTCAATTTCGAGATGCATTGGGTATGATTGATTTGAATCAATAAAATGGACAAAATGCTCTATTACACTACTGTACATCTGGAATACAGACTAGTATTATTCTCTCTCTACTGTATTTCTATTTTTGGAAATTATTATGTTTTAGAACTGATTGCCTAGAATCCCGCAATGGTTAAATCAATTACTGAATCTACGCAATAGGTAGTTGTAAAAATGCATCGGTAACTTTTTCAAAGAGTATTGCGCTTTAACTCTCTCTCTCTATTGCGCTCTACTGAAAAACCCTACTGCAAATCCTAGTTTGCGAATTCTTGCAATTCGCTTTCACAAACTCGAAAAATTCTTTCAATTTCACTGTAAATGGCCAACAACCGTTCTAACACTCCTTTTAAGCCCAATAAGAAATGTTGAGTTGCAACCGAGAGTAGTTCTCGATTTTAAGACATTAAAGAATGAATCAGATGAAGTGAAAGCAATATCCGAGCTGATTTAAGACGCAAGCCTGAAGTACTTCTATGAGAAGACACGCAGAATATACGATGAGGAGGTGCTAGACTTCATCGAAAAGGAAAACGTTGGAGAGGACTTTCAATTCATCACATATATATCCACTAGACGAATTGGGATCAACATCGGTCCAAAAAATTTCGAACAGCTCTCCAAAGTTCTAAATGAAGGACCAAGAGGTATCCCACCCTCTGTGGTGACTGATGGGAGGCATGCAATGCTTAGTTAAGAAAGACAAAAGGAAGGGATATGAACCATGAAGAAATATTTATCCAAGGAACATAAACTACTTTCAGACGTTGTAAAGAAGGTAATTATGTCTAGGAAATTCTTTGAGTATCAGATTACTTCTGACCGACAAGAAATAATGTGTGTAATCCTCACCAAACACAAGCTCAATTGGGCCAAGTTGCTTATGTATCAACTGGCAAAGGCTATAAAGGCAAAACAACCTTTATTTGGAAGAGTCATAAGCATCATTCTAAAAGAGAAACTCAAGCTATCTGACAAGGGAGGAAGACCATGGACTATGGTCAAGCAGATTGATATGTGAAAGATCGGCAAGCAGCTAATTGGTTTCTCAAAGAAACCAGCAACAATGTAGACTATAACAAAGGCTGCAAACCAGCCTGACAAGAAGAAGCCTGAATAGGCCAAAGGTGAGGTGATCAAGAAGTCACAAGCAGCCAGACAGAAGCAGACAAAGGAGACAAGGAGGAAGCTTGTCCTGCAGATCTGAGAAGATGAAATAATATCGGATCTCCCTACTACATAGCCTTCAGAAATGGATGTAGAAGCATAGTCTGCACCAATAGAAGTGCAGGCTTGACAAAAAACTATAGCAACAACTCAAAGACCATACCACCAAAGGAACCAGAGATTGCTACACTTCATGACGCAAAACATAGCACTGAAGTATCTGAAGGCTGGTGCAGATGAAAACTTTTATAACCTCATTCTAAAAGTTAAGAAAAACTATCGGGAAGTCAGAGAAGGACCACAAGCCCTAAAAGGAAGAAATGATCCAAAAGTTCATCAAGTAGTACAACCACCCAATTAAGAGGGCATCCAAAGCTGTAAGGCCAAAGCTCATTCCATTAGGACCAACCACAAGGTATTGGATAAATGCAGACGGCTTAAGGATGAAAATTGGAATAATTGATGGCATGGCAGAAGCACAAATCCATCAACTCATTCAAACTCAGAAAATGGAGGCCAACAAGAAGAAGAGACACACTAAACCCTACATACTGTATAGTGGAGTTCTAGAGATCAAAGTCTCTCTCAAGACAAGAAGAAACAGACAGGCACAACCGTAACATGTTGAATTTGTGCACACTCCTGAAGTGGAGGTTGAATTGAAGAGACTAGTAGACAAGCATATCAGGGCAGCGACCTTGGAGATTTATGATTACCTCTCAAGGCCAATAGTCAGAAGAGCACAACCATCAGGAGATGATGATGATGAATTCCTACAACTAGAAGGCCATGATGATGATGGCATCAATGATGAGATAGCTAAAAAAGGGATCTATGAGAAATAAACAGCAGAAACATCTGCTGTAGAAGGGTCAGTAGGAGAGTCACATGTAGTCGAGTCCCCAACAATAGAGCCTACCCTTTCTGAATCAACAGTACAGGAGAAAACTGCAGCACAGGCTACCATAGAAGAAACTACTACCATAGAAGATCGGCAAGCAGCTAATTGGTTTCTCAAAGAAACCAGCAACAATGTAGACTATAACAAAGGCTGCAAACCAGCCTGACAAGAAGAAGCCTGAATAGGCCAAAGGTGAGGTGATCAAGAAGTCACAAGCAGCCAGACAGAAGCAGACAAAGGAGACAAGGAGGAAGCTTGTCCTGCAGATCT
>LIEC01010494.1:7220-37196 GCA_001925005.1 Drosera capensis | reverse complement strand
ATCCGCAGTCGGCGACGTCGTAGCCCCGACTCATCTCTTAGTGTCGGAGGTTCGATAATGTATCATACGGCTTCGTCTCGGCTTAGGGCTCTCAAGGTCTCCACACACACACTCTCTATTCTATCAAGAGTTGCATGATATTATCCAATAAAGCATGTGACAAGATTCCACAATCCTCACATCACATCCAAATGTTCTCGGTCTTCGATTCCTTCGATTGTTGAAATGGGTCGATTGATTTGGATCTGTGTTGTTGATTGATCGAATTTTGGATGGAGTTGTGGCTGTGTTCTCGATTGAATTGAGTGGATTGTTGCGATTTTGAAAGTGTGTACTTGTAGTTGAGATTGATTGGTTTGGATCCGATCGGTTGAGGTTTCTGTGGAATCCTTAGGGTTAGTGATGTCGTGTGAGTGGAGATTAATCGTTCGATTGGTAATTTGAGAGTGATGTCTTTGTTTTTTTCGCGAAATCAGGCGTCTTTCAGATCGTGTGATGAAATGGTTTGTGATGTGTCTTCCAGTTTTCATTGCAATTCAGTGGACTCTTTGATGCTGTGATTTTGTGTAGAATGAATTGAAGAGTCTTTTCTCCTTTGTCAAAATAAGGTGTTAACTTTGGGTGAGGAATTGGATGTGAGTGTGAATTTCCACCAATTAGGATGTTTTTGTTCAATAACATTGGTTTATTTGCCATGCAGCTCGCTTCCAGATTAGAACCAAACGATTGACCGAATCAATTATGGGATAACCCATTATAACTGCATTGTTCTTAAGCAATGAAATTATGTCTTTGTTTTTTTGAACGAAATCTTAGTTGTATGTATTTTGAGCTTAATGGAAATTCAACATGTGTTTCTGCTTATGTGTCTTAGTTCATCGGAAATATGTCTAGCCTGAGCAAGATTTATGTTCTTCATCGTTTTAATGATTGGTTTTGGATGCAACTACTAATCTTGTTTCTATCGGAGATGAATTTGATATGGTCTACATGATTATAGTTATGGTAATAGGAAAACGTACACATGGTTATATTACCTGTTATGGTTCTGATTTTTATAAATGATCTCCAAGTGCAGGGTCGTTCGGGGAGCCTTGCGAGATTTGCTAGTTCAAGTGCGCTTGCCTCAAATGCGCCCTCTTCGGGGGGACTCTTCGGCTGGCTTACAGGAGGCAAGTCCAGTTCTCTCCCACCACTGGATTTTCCTCTTGAAGGAATCACTTTACCACCTTCCCTCCCGGACTATGTTCAGCCTAGTAAAACCAAGATAACTACGCTCCCAAATGGACTCAAAATTGCATCTGAGGCTTCCGCTGTAAGTCTCATATTCCTTCAAGGGAGCTCTTGCTCATGAATTGTCTAATGAAGTGCTTTGAGTAAGTTTGTGGTGTCTCTAATTTGGTGTCTCTTTTGTGTCAGAATCCAGCGGCCTCAATTGGAATATATGTTGATAGTGGTTCAATTTACGAGACACCAGCCTCATTGGGTGTCACACATCTTCTTGAGCGCATGGCCTTCAAAACCACATTAAACAGAAGTCACCTGCGGGTAGTACGTGAAGTGGAGGCCATAGGTGGAAATGTGTCGGCGTCTGCATCGAGGGAGCAAATGGGTTATACATTTGATGCCCTCAAGTCTTACCTTCCCCAAATGGTTGAGTTGCTGGTGGACTCTGTAAGGAATCCTGCATTTCTCGATTGGGAAGTCAATGAGCAGGTATGCTGATTGTGTCATCTGGCTTTTGATTTTCCCTATTCAGTTCTATTGGTGTACTTGATTTCACGGTTAATTGGACTATCAATTATGCAGCTTTTGAAGATGAAAGCTGAGGTAAATGAGGCTTCCAACAATCCTCAAGGGTTACTGCTGGAGGGAATTCATTCTGTTGGTTTTTCTGGTGCACTGGCAAATCCTCTCCTGGCTCCGGAATCTGCTATTGATAGATTGAGTAGTGCAGTTCTGGAGGAATTTGTCTCAGTAAGTATAATTTGTCTTCTTTTTTCTATTTTTCTTGAATATTAATCTTGATATTTCTTTAGGTAATTTATGTTGATCTTTTCCACTCTGCCTGTCCATCTTTTCTGATTAGTAATGTATATAATTGCAGGAAAATTACACTGCTCCTAGGATAGTACTAGTTGGGAGTGGTGTGGAGCATGAGGAGCTTACATCTCTTGCAGAGCCACTTCTTTCTGATCTACCTTCAGTGCCCAGGCCTGAGGAGCCAAAATCTGTGTATAAGGGTGGTGATTATCGTAACCAAACTGGTTCAGGAGTGAGTTGATTTGTCTTTCTTATTAGTTCCTAGTGGTCAATTTTGGTTTTCTTTGTCTGATTATGAACTTATGCCATCTTTTACATCACCAGACAACCCATTTCGCTCTTGCTTTTGAAGCTCCTGGTGGCTGGGTGAAGGATAAGGAGTCTGTCACTTTAACAATTCTTCAAGTAAGTAACACTCACCTCTGTTCCATGAAAATGCACCACTTGATTTTAAGTCCTCACACAAAATGCAGCATTTCCTTATTGAAACTTTCTCCAGCAAAAAGTTTCAAATACTCTTTTGTTGCAACGGTAAATCTTCACTATCTCATCACTTGGTTGCTAGAGTATCCCACCTGCACAAGAAATAGGGATATATGGGGGTGAATTATCAATTTCAACACCCCCCCCCCCCCCAAAAAAAAACCCATTATAAGTCAAACCGTAGCAATTTTCATGATGGAGGGAGTAACATAAGTGTCTCCATTGGAATATGTCATCATGCGCATTAGCTGTGATTTTGTTCCCGATGTTCCAAAATCGGATCATTTTCTTTGTCATTTTGTCATCTTAATTACTTGCTGTGGGCTCTGGAAGAGGAAAAGTATATAAAAATTTACCGTAAAGACAGATAGGCTAATCACTTGAAGTTAGATGAGCTCTTATTCTGTCTGCATTAGTTATCCACAATTTTCTTGAATTGTTTCCCCTAGATGCTCATGGGAGGTGGTGGATCTTTCTCTGCTGGTGGGCCTGGGAAAGGGATGTACACTCGACTTTGTAAGATCTCCATCCAATTTTTTGCTGTTTGATGTCTTCGGATGTTAAGCAATGTACTTGATCATTTTTAATGTGGCGGTGGTTTGTTATCATTTATCAATTTTGTTTTTTACGGTGATACTCTTTGGTAACTTTAGTCTATTTATATTAGGTTCTTTCTTGACAAAGCTCTTTATGAAACTACTGTTCTGCTAAAGCTTTCATTAAGCTTAAGATTGGGAGGAAAAATAAAACCAAGAGCGCTCATATCTTGAATGTACATTTCACATGGTTGGTCATAGATGAATTGTTGTTTGGCTCATTGAAATTGCTGCATAATCACAGTCTCTATGCCTCAATTTCTCAAGCATTTCTTAATTCTGACATTTCTAGAGCCTACATTTTCATTAGGAAAAGTTTTCTCATAGAGGGAAAAGTAAGCTCTTTGTGTTACTTCAATGTTGTGATGGGAAGTTTGGTTCTTCTAGCAGTGTGGGCTGCTTGTGTGCTTTTAAATTTTTGCGCTGAATTTCTTCTTGCATTGACCAGATCTTAATGTTCTGAACGAACAACCACAAATCCAGGCTTTTTCTGCGTTCAACAGCATCTACAACCACACTGGCATTTTTGGGATCCAAGGGACCACTGTAAGCTAATTTTGCTGTAAACATTGCATTATGCACTTTATGTAGTCTTATTAAATATTCAACACTGGAAGATATGGCATTGAGGTTTTCTAGTTTGCAACGGCTGGCATGCAAGGGTATAAAACCCTCTTTCCAATTGCAAGACAATAGAGTAGATGCCAAGCTGATCACAGCCATAGTAGTGATCATAGCCTTTTCTTTTTAGAGAGTACCAAGTACGATCCCAACAGCCAAAATAGCAGTTCGATGGGAAGACAACGTCATCCTTACTATGACATGGACTTTTTAGCCTCAATTGTGAATACTTCCTGGTCATATGAGGTCAAGGGTTCTCATACTCCCATAAGTAAGAAAGAAGGACCTAATAGGTTAGCCCAATCAACCACTGAAATCATTCCCTTAATAAGGAGATTGGGAAGTCCATGAGCTCGGGAAGTTTCTTTCTCTCTCCAGAAGCATCACTAGCTTAAGGATCGGTTTAATACGTTCATTCAGTGGGTGCGGAAGGTTACTCAAGACGAGACCAAACGAATTTTTTCAATAGGAAAAGAGCTCAACGAAAAGCAAAGATCTCTCGGGCAAGTGCTCTATCAAAGACGGATTCCCTGGAAGAACAGCGTGATTAGATTCAATCTATGTCTGCTGCTAAGCTTATGGCTTGGTAATCTTTCCCGGCAAAGATACCTTGCTGTGACAACTTAGAAAGAACCCTCATTGGTGAAGCTTTTCGACTTATATGTATTTGATAGTAATGATATTTGTGTTCTTGGTTTTGGTTTTATGCGTGGGGTTCCCAATTTGGTGCTTTGACATATGTGATGCTATAAATCATTTAACTGAACCATATATGCCTAAGGCTGAATTAATAGAAATGAGAGTGCAATATTAACTTTAGAAGTCTGACCTTCTGCCCTGTCTGAATCTTTGTTTTGAACTTGTACATTTATGAAGACTTGCTTGAATCCCAGCATTTTCTTTATGGCTGCATGGTCTACATGGAATCAGTTGGAGTAATCATACATTTCTAAATTTTTTGTTACGATTTAGATTATGTGGCTGCAAAATTGTGTAGTTTATTAGCTTTATAGAAGGAATATAATCCATGGACATGTCATGTGTGATCTGATTCAGTCGATGGTGGCTAATGCACTGTGTCAAGCATGGATAATAGCATTAGTGATGTTGCTGTTTGTGGATTTGATTTGATTCTCAGAAGTGAGGGGGATACTGTTTTGCTGTAATAGTTTCAGTTTAACTTGTTATGCAAGCAGTTTTTTTAATTCACCATTCTTGTTATATGATAGAGCCCTGAGTTTGTCTCAAAAGCGATTGATATTGCCGCTAGAGAATTCATCGCAGTTGCAACACCTGGAGCAGGTTTCTACTGTTATTCTTTCAAGTTGTTCATTCATATTGAGTGTTTTAGTTGGTGTATTGTGGACTTCAAAATATATGTGATCAACTCTCTTCATGCAGTTGACAAGGTGCAGCTAGAACGTGCTAAAGCTGCTACAAAATCAGCTATCTTGATGAACTTGGAATCCAGAGTATGTTCCTGTTCTTTTCTACAAAGCTTGTTGCCTTTGTTTTTTATAGCAATTTCTCAGTCGTGGCTGGCCATTATCTGATGTTTTCTGTGTAGGTGATTGTATCTGAAGACCTTGGTAGACAGATTCTGACGTATGGGGAAAGGTATGAATCGGTCTTGGTGTGTGTTCACTTTTCAAGTCATTGGTTTCTCTATCTAGATTCTAGAAGTCTATTTTGCTTGGTTACTGCTGTCATTATTTTTGCAATATTTGTGGTTTTTGAGAACAACTTAGTTAGCGAGTAATCACTTAAAGGTTTTGAATTGAACCAACCATACAGAAGCCCCCCCCCCCCCCAAAAAAAAAGGAAAAGAAAAAAGAATCGGTGTTAACTGTTAACTGCACAAATCAGATTATGCGTACTTGAATCTACGCTGCTTTTCTCATTCATTTACCACATCCAGAATATGGTTTGGTTATGTTGCTGGTGGTACATGTGCTAGTTTTACATGGATATGGGCATATGGCTGCTGCACCAGCTATGAGATATAGTGGCCTGATTTATACGGCAATCTACTAATTCATGATTCCTAATGTGTGCGGGTCTCTTTGCAGGAAACCTCTTGAGCATTTCTTGAAGTTGATCGACGAAGTAACAGCTCAGGATATCACATCCATATCAGCCAAGCTCATATCCTCCCCGCTTACATTGGCTTCAGTCGGCGATGGTAATTTTATGTGAAGCAGTGAATTGGTCTCTATTAATTTTTTAGAAACCAGGGGATGCTGATCTTTTACTCATTTGTATTGCTGTTGCAGTTCTCTATGTTCCCAGCTACGAACAAGTTAAAAGCAAATTCAGTTCACAGTAGGGTTTCCTCTTCCCAAAGCCACATATCGGCGTCTTCAATCTCTTTCGGGTGGCATATAGCTTCCAAATTCTTGTACGGTCAAGTTGTGCTGAGACAACAATTGAAGCTCTTATTCCGTCAATAATTTGCTAATGTTTTATGTTAGCATTACTGGTTTTGACGCAGTTTTCATCTTTTGCTGCTGTTGGGCATAGTATTGTAGCCCTTAGATAGGGAAACCTTTCTTCCATGTTTGATGTTTTTTTATTTATTCGTTTCCATTTCAGCAAAACAAAGCCGATCGCAGCATGTATCCATTATAAAGCGATACTTTTGACTCATTCGTTTCTGAATTGAGGTTTAATGGCTGTTGCTGCAGTGTTATTTCTCGGTTCAGAAGAAAGTTGTAACATTGGATTGTCTTAAGAGCAGCACGCATGCGACGCGGCAATATAGCGTGGCATGGTCTTTGTTAGATGAGCTAACATTAAACTTTTTCCTTGGTAGCGCACAGCTTTGTTTTCTTGGACAAATCACCTACTACACCTAATCAAAATCCTCGCTAAACATGGGAAGTCGGGGCCATTGTTAGTCAAGTGTATTGTGGGGAAAACTCCTATGAAATCTGGATTGGCTTGCTAGGTTGGTCGATGTTTTCAAGTAAATGTTAAAACGAGTTGTAATACTACTAATGTGCCGATTGTTTAATTATGAATCAACACCATACAAAGGGAGCATAGTAATACTACTAATGTGCATAGTCGGAGAAGATTTGGTCAAGAAGAGACCATGAAATTTCTAGAATAGCCATCATTGGATATTCAGTTATCATAGTGATCGTCTTTCTTTTCCCTCATGTATTAAAGAAATGGAATGTCCTACACTGTGATCCACTTTGAATGGCTTAGAAATGGATGTTTATGGATACCTAGGACTTATATAAATATAAGTTTTTCAGTATAAATTGTTTCTCTTTTTTTTTTTACTGTTTATAAGTAATACACAAATCAAAATCATTTTTATACAATAATTTGATTAATTTAAAATCCAGATAAATAAAACCACCGTATCTGTCTTAATCAACAATAGTCGATACAAAACTTTCAATGACAACGCAAGTGTGAAAAGATTATATCTATTTCAAAACCCTAATTTATGATTTATTGACGCTTCTAGTTGAAGATCGATAATTTTTTGTATTGATTATGATTAAGAGGATGATGAAATAAAAATTGTTTTGGGAAAAGATTTTCTTGCAAGGGAAAGGTGGTGGTAGTCCTCAAGTATACTCCTCTTGGTCCTTTTTCCTTGCATTTCAAGCAACCCCTCTTTCTCTCTCTCTCTCTTTCTTAATCTACCCCTTTCTCTCTCTAACCTTCTCTTTTCTCTTTCATCACCTGCAAATTGTTCATGGCAAAAGAATCATGATATCACCACCACTCTTCCCTTCACACCCCCTCAATACCCATGTGAGTTCTTCTTCACCCTTTTTTTTGTCTTCCTTTATCTTTTTGTATCCAAATCAAATACGTATCAAATATATACTCAATTTCGGTAGAAAATAAATCATTTCTTACAAAATTAACCTGTAAATTATTTGAAACTTGGAGGAATTTATTAGTATGTACAGAAGTTCTTGATCACTTTTTTTCAGGCAGATGCCAAAACTTTTGGTTTTCATTATACTCTCTTTTTCCCCTTGCAAGTTACAAGTAACACTTTGATCTGTGTTTTGTGAGAGCAACATGGTTCTCTTGTCTTTTATTCTTGTCTGGTTTTGTTTTTTTCAAAGAAAAAAGCTTTCATATATGTACTGAGTTTTCAGTTAAAGCACACTGAAATCTGGGCTGTTTTTTTTTTTTTTTTTTGCCTTCTATATATTCCTGTTGTTGTTGTGTGACAGTTTCTCCTCTTCTTCCTTTTTTCATCACTTGTTGTTTATTCCTCTCTCTCTCTCTCTCTCTCTCTCTCTCTCTCTTTTAATCTCATGTTTCTCCTGAGCTTGCATATAGTATTCATTTTGTGTTTTATGTCATAAATGGTCGTCTAATGATTGGAAGCTCACGGATTAATTGCTAGTGATCATAAGAGTGTTCGAGAGATCGAGATCTAATTGCTAGCTAGGGAGAGATGAATAAAGGAGGATCAGCATCAGATCTCATTGATGCAAAGCTCGAAGAGCAACAGCTCGGCGGATCGAAGCACTGCCCAAGCTGTGGCCACAAGCTAGACGGAAAACCGGTATGTTGATGTATGAAAATATTACTCATACTACTTTCTTCAATAGGGATCAAATTGAATATAAACTCAATTCGATATATATTTGTTATATATGTTCTAATTTTATGGCGGCGATTTGGATTTTTTTTTTTACAACATTTATATGGTTAAATCATATGATTGATGATTAATAAAATGATGTCTGATTTTTGGTAATATTGTAGGATTGGGTAGGTCTACCTGCAGGAGTTAAATTTGATCCGACCGACCAAGAACTGATCGAGCATCTCGAGGCAAAAGCAGAAGCGAGGAGTTGGAAATCACACCCTCTCATCGACGAATTCATACCTACCATTGAAGGGGAAGACGGGATCTGTTATACTCATCCAGAGAAACTTCCTGGTAAGTATCAAGTACGACGATTTCATGCTTCCTTTTAGAAACTCGATCACCTAATTAGTTTCGACAGACATGGCTTTTTGATCAGTCTTTACCTTCTATATAGTTTTAGTATATGGTTAGTTGCACCTAAGACCAACCTAATACATATACCACTTTGAACATACATATGAAATAAGACATATGATCATGATGTTCATATTGTACATGTAGGAGTGACGAGGGATGGGTTGAATAGACATTTCTTTCATCGGCCGTCAAAGGCCTATACAACGGGGACAAGAAAGCGTCGAAAGATCCAAACAGAATGTGACCTCCAAGCAGCAGCAGGAGGCGAGACGAGGTGGCACAAGACGGGGAAGACGAGGCCGGTGATGGTGAACGGGAAGCAGAAAGGGTGCAAGAAGATACTTGTCCTTTACACAAACTTTGGTAAGAACAGGAAGCCTGAGAAGACCAACTGGGTAATGCATCAGTACCATTTAGGACAACATGAGGAGGAGAAAGAAGGGGAGCTCGTCGTGTCCAAAATCTTTTATCAGACTCAGCCTAGACAATGCAACACCGCCTCAACCAGCAGTGCCATGGCGGCGGCTGGTGGTAATGTAGGCGGAGATATGAGGATGGAGAGTGGGAGTTGTTCGTCGTCGTCGACCAAGGAAGTTATGGATCACCACCAGCTCATGGTGGCGCGAAGAGATCATGATCTCGAGCTTTCTGGTGTTGGAGGAGTTTCTAGTGTGGCTGCTGCCATGTCGGCGTCCTATGGTGGCATGGATATTCAACAACAACTCAAGGCGGCCGAGCATTTCGGATTTCTTCCATTTGGGAAAGGCTTTGATCATCAGGTAACACATTATGCGGTTTTCTGAGCAGTTCGTTTAGAGGCTAATGCTAGCTAGCTAGCTTACTAAATTAGAGCGTTGATCTTGGAAGAGCTCATTCTCAACTTCGTCAAGATGATATCTATTAAAAGGAAAAATAACACACACAAAAAATATGAGAATTAATAATCCAACCTTTTCTTCTTCTTCTTCTTCTTTTTGTGTGTTCTTCCGTCACATGAGTAAACTTCTACATTTTATAGACGCAGGAAGTTAACTCTTTTAAGAGAATTATATTCAGGAAGTTAACTCTTTTAAGAGAATTATATTCTTTTCTTTCGCTTCAGATCATGTTCCTAGTGTGGAAAAATGAAATAAAATGAAACTGATGTCAGTATACATTTGGAAATGTTGGCAACGCAAATAACTATACAACCACCTAATTATACGTTATATAAACCAAATGAAATTTTCTTTCGATAATTTATAAAGCTAATGAAAGTATCTAATCAAAGGAGCGACATAAAACCATAGTTATTTTAAACCGGATTAAATTCATAGCGTAACCTATTTTACATAAGTCCCATACATACTAGTACTCTATTAACCATAACTGTTACGAGTTTTCATATTACTATTTTACATAAGTCCCATACATACTAGTACTCTATTAACCATAACTGTTACGAGTTTTCATATTAGTCACAAAAGCGTCATTGTTTTTAGTGCCAAAGAAAGAAAACAAATCTAACACAAATCGATGATGCATTAGTTTCGTTAGGATATGACAGGACTGAGGTTGGAATTAGTTGCTAATGGTACAAGAAAGCTGTTTCTATAATGAGAAAGAAAAAAGAAAGGAAGCCGAAGAAATCAATCAATGTGTGGCTAACTAGTTTAGCAAAGGTTAGCTAAGCTAGCAAGCTCAGCTTTGATATGAAAAAAATCAAATCCCAAAGAGGAAAAGAGCATATAAATAAATATAGAAAAGGGAGCAATGATGTTGCTTTGCTTCCATGATGATTGCTGTGTATTTGTCTAGCATGACAAGCTTCTACTTGACTGGTCTCACCATAAAACTATCACTATCACTATCACTTCCCACCTACCGATTGTGACGTTGCCCTCATCATTCATTCTCTCTTTTAGTACTCCCATGTTTCATCCAACAATTTGACCTAACTAAGGTTTTTGATACGTCTCAAATTATATATATTAGTTTAATTCGATCCGAAGATTCATATGTGTATTATATTTTGATTATAAAATTAATATTTTTATAATGATAATAAAATTTATTATATCAATTATGAAATGAATAAATAGAATATATTATAACGATTTGTTATTTTCTATGATAAAAAATTTGTCAAAATTGATGTGTTGCAAATATTGATGGATGACCCAACGAAAAAAATATTACAAATAATATAAGATAAAGGGAGCAATTATTATGTGCACTATCACTATAATCTAGAAGATATGTGAAAACAATAACTCACTCAATGTATAGGAAAACGATAAGGTTATGTATATCTTGTTTTCTGGACATCGTGTCCGGAGTAGGAGTTAGCTAGCTGTTTTGTTGTTTGTAAATGTTTGTAACATATCGCTACAACTTTTCTATCAATTGAGAAGGTAATATATACTACTTTTTTCGTAAGAAATCTGTTCAAATAAACATTTAACGAAAAAGAAAAACATTAAACTATTTTTTGGCATGACAGGCTGGGATGGCGGAGAGTTCAACCGGAAGAGAGGTCGCAGCCATGTCATCAGCTACATGTGAAGAACACAACCCGCAAGCTGGGCCACATCATCATCATCCTCATATCGACCAGGAGCAACACCATCCACATCACCATCATCAGATGGCCATGGCGGCGTTCCACATAAGCAGACCATCTAACCCCATTTCCCACATCATCTCTCCTCCTCCCCTTCACCATTCCTCCATCAACATCCTTGATGATGACCCGTTCAGTGTCTCCAGGATGATGCTCCAAAATGAAGCTTTTCATCATCAGGTGAGTTGCAGGTTATTATAAGTTGGAATGACTAATAGGTAGCCATGCATCTCATCCTGATGCATGATATATAATGCTGAGAGCATAAGATATATTTAGTGAAAAAAAAGATTGACTCAATAATAAATAATTATTTTTTTAATCATGTGGTAAGAAATTTGACATTTCTTTAATCAAATAATGTGAAAAAACCTTTTTTTAAATTATTTGTATCATTTACGTTTATAATAAGATAGAATCATATAAGATAACATGATGATTTTGTTATCTACTTTTGTAGATTGAGCAGCAACAACAACGAGAGCAAGTGCTGCAGCAGACACAGCAAGAACATCATCATAAAGTAGGAGTAGTAGGAGGAAGGGCAAGTGCAACAGGGCTGGAGGAGATCATAATGGGGTGCACTAGCACCAACACACCCTCATCTTCTTCTGCTGCTGCTTCTGATATAAAGGAGGTAAAGTATTATCAGAACCTTTTTTACCCTGAAATCTATGAGATTTCCCTTTGAGCTTTGGAGTTTTGCTTTGGTTGTCATATGAGTCATGACATGGACTTAACAAAAGTTAAAAGTCACAAGTCACAACACACCACAAGGGGAATAAACTAGTTTGCTCATCACTGCTAATTATTATCGGTATTAGGAGCGAATCCAATCATATAACTAAAATGAGTGTAGTTCTTGATATAATTTAACATCAAAAAATATTTTTGATCCAAATTATAGATCCTTTATTCCAATGATTGGTTCTATTTAAAAACTAAATAATTTCAAAATTATAGAACTCTTACTCCAATGTTCAATTCTATTTTGGAACCACATGATTCCAAATGATTCTTAAATAAAAACTGACATGACAAAGATAGTGACACTTAAATTTGGTTTCAAATTTGACTCAGTTCTATTTTAATACTGGATTTGGCTTATAATTAAAACACTGTTTTTTGTATTTTGGTATCGAATTATAGATATAGAACCATATTTAGCTCATGATTGAACTTGCTCTAATACATAAGGGGTATGGGTATCTACGAGGCCGAAATCTCATTACAGCAATATGTTATTACTAATAACCTAGAATGAAAATAAATAACAAATGACACTCACAATTTTCTTTGATAGTCATAGGATAACTCAAGAGAAAAGAGGAAAGAATGGGCGTATAACAAAACAATCAATGAAAGCATAGAGACGAGGGCAACCAATTAAAAGCTGAAAAAGACACAAAAGGCATTCTAAATTGAACCGAGAGACCGACTTCTTTCTATCTTAGGATCATGTAACATGCAGCTAGCAAAAAGCAAAGAAGCGTTCAGAAAAGGGGTATTTCAACTAGGAAAGAAGAATAAGGACGCCTTCCTCTCTTGCTTTCTTTCTCTTTTAGTTCTCAATCCTGATATAGTAGCAGACTCTCTATACGGCATTAGACTTTCTTTATTCAAAAGGGATTAATTCAGTGATAATCAACCTTTTTTCTTGATCAACAGATCATGGATTCCATATTTTATATAGGAAAATGGTCTATTTTATCATAAATATTGAACAAAAATAAGACTGTATATTTCGTGTTCTTTACATCCTCCCTTTGGCGATATTTTGTGGGATTTGTTGCTTTGTTTTGTTGTTATAAACTTGGAACTTTTATTATAACTGTCCACAACAAAAGTTTTAAAGGGGTGGAATTGTGTTGTTGGCAGGAGTCCGCGGCAGCAGCAGCAGCAATGTCGAACCAGCAACATCAAGAAGAAGCAGATCAGTGGCTCAAGTACTCAGCATTCTGGCATGACCCTGACAACCCAGAACATCATCATTCCTAGCCAAGATATTTTATCACACAGATCACCACACGCATTTAACCCGATACCCAAAAAAGGGTCAAAGTAACATTTGATATCACACATTACACAAGCAAGAAAAAGCCAAACTCCAAATGGAGTACTTGAAGCTGCCTCCCTCCCTACTTATCTTTTTTACCAGGGCGAAAGAGGCCGAAAGATACTGTCATTCTTCCTCTGCTTTTTTTTCTTTTCGGTGTTTGCTTGTTTTTTTGGTTCTTTTTTTGTTTGATTGTCATGTAAATGATCTGATGATTTAACTGAAAGCTAACTGTTATTTGAGCACAACCAAGCACATTGGATTCTGGGCAAAAGCCAGAAATAAAAGAAAGCAGCAAAAGGAGCTGAAGAAGAATGAAAGAATTCAAAAGGGGAAAAGAAACGCGAAGAGGTAGTAGAGAGAAAAGAAAAGAAACCTGACAAGTACAAGGAGAAGAGAACCCGAAGCATATAGGCTCGAGGTAGCTTTTCTTCCTGCATTTGCTTCAGTGTCGTGGAACCGTGTGCCGAATCGTCGACCTGAAAATAGGTAGCAGGAGATCAAGAACCGGTGACTGAACTATTTTAGCGACAGATTTCAGAGTGATGAGCATGGTAAACTCCGATAATTGGAGTCGCAAATATAAACGTTTTGCTCAAGTCCTTAATATAAACAGAAAAAGTTCAAGATCAACTCATTACGCTGCTTCAGGGCTCTAAATATGGTAGTGCTTACGTTCAAGATCGAGCAATTCATCATACCATCAAACTCAAAACAAGATAAGCTTTGTCATCAAGCTGATTTTTTTAGCGTCACCTTGAGCTTGCTTGATCAACTTGATTTGAGTTGATACGGTTCAACAACCAGATAATTAAAGAGATAGATATTGAAATATATGAAAACAGATTAATTTACTATGGTAGAACCCAAAACAGTAAATTGATGTAAAACCAACGGAGAAATATCTAGATCGTCCAAAAGATTGAATGATAGTGATGTCGAGCTTCTATACCACAAGAAATCCTCCTCGCCAATCAAAATTGGCCGTGCGAAAATGGGACTTAAAGAATCCGGTCACCGTAAGCATAAAAGTTGACTCCCTCGCTTACACGGCTCCTGTTTATGGCTCCTCACTCATCTCCAAAACGCTAATATTAATAAGCCTACTACTAGGCACGGTAAGCCAACTATGTGACACAGAGACGATCAAATGTACTCCCTCCGTCCCACAAAAGATGCAACGGATTGACTTGACACGCATTTCTGTAAATTTATCGTGAAACATCAATGCTTATATAAATTACGTACTTCAAACTAATACATGTTGCGGGACGATCAAACGTAATTTGATATGAAAACGAGATTTATATTAATGCGTAAAAAATAATATATATATATATTACATCTTTTGTGGGACGAAGGAAGTAATTTTTTGTAAATTTGTCGCGAAACATCAATGATTGTGTAAGTTACATACTTCAATTTAATACATATTGCGAAACGATCAATCATGATTTGATATGAAAACGAACATTATATTCATACGTATAGAATAATACAACATACGTAAATGTCTTAAAATAAGTGGGATGGAGGGAGTAATAGTTATTCATCGCACATCAAATTTCCTTGACGCCAAAGTGACAAATCGATCGCTTTCGGCCAACACAGAAAGAGTTTCTTTCTTACATATTTCGTGTTTCCTTCTGCTATACTTCAACCTGAGGATGACATTTGTACCACATAGGGGCTAATAAAATAAAGATCGACACACAACTTCTTCTACTGTTATTTGGAAGACTTTAGATGCTCTGAAGAAGCAATTTAGGAAGGAGCTGGGATTATCATTGTGGTGTAGTTGATTTGGTCCTGTAAAGATGTTACAGGAGGAATCATTCTGTTCAGATGAGTGGAATATTTTATAGCAGCATTGCCAATATTAGCTCAGCCCCTCCCCTGCTTTCCTAAGGTAAAGCCCGTCATACATCCTTTTGACAGCTTATCTCTTTCTTTTTCCTCCTCTTTCGCTGGTTTCGGTTTCAATCCTTACTAAATGGAAATCGCCCCAACTAATCATATGATCATGGTTCTCGGATGACGTCGATCATCCCACAGGGGAGGTTGTACTAGGGAGTTGGTTAGCTATCATTTGTGTAATTTTATAATCGAGGATCCTAACTGCTATCTTCCTGATTAACATCTGGTAAATCCTCCAAAGAACTAACTACCCTGTAGACACACAGACACTCGCCCAGACAAGTATGCATCAATATGGGGATAACAATCTATAAACGAGGCAAGGAGAAAGAGCGTGAAAGCAATACATGTATATGTATGGATCATACGCGCCAGAGAAATGTATGAAATATGGGTGTATATACTAACAAATGCAATAACAGAGAGATAGAAATATGAGTCTATGAAAATTGAAATAGACAGTTCTCGGGGAGAGTTTGGGACCAAGACAAGGGTCCTCTTTTTGGTTCATCTTTGGAAGATGCTGTCACCTACTGAAGCAGAGGTATTTACATGGATGGCATAAATTCTCCATCCATTAGAAGGATCTAAAAGGTTGTCCAATTACATCCAAATAGTAATGGGAAGATATCCAAAAGCAGAGAGATCCTAACGACTCACCCAACAACTATATACTTAGAAATGTTGTTCTACCCTCTATGCCCTTGGAATTCTGAGTGCACTATGTATATATCGGAAGTAAGATTACCTTAGCATTTGTCGAGTTATCATACGCTTTTCCCAGGTCTATAAGAAGCAGAAACTATCTTCTATAGAATTAATTGAAAACCTTGTCCTGGTTTTTAGTATCAGTACTATTTTACTCAACTACGATTACTGGTTTAGGTACGTGATCTCAAGTTTTCAACCATCAAATCAAATATTTCCGTTTTAGGTAAGTGATCTCATCCACCAAATCAAGTACAGCTGGCATCATAGTATGCTTGCTTGATAGTATATATCACCATCACTTTCATATAATGGTACAGCTGCAATACAAGTTCAGTGAAGTAAAAAGAAGTAATTTCTCACTATGTGTCAAGCATTTTTAGCGAGTTAACACAGCAAAAGTGATTTTACTTATAAATGCAGATGATACAACACCAAATGCAACTCAGCTGATGCAAATAGACAAGTAAACAGATAAGAAGTTGCCTGTTTCTGCATATGGCTAATAGCACCAGAGGTCCTTTTGAAGCAATTGACTCCGGGACATAAGCAGGTATTACATATGTGCTTCTCCTGTGTAATATTCAAGAAATCAAACATGGGCATAGGTTCATACAAGCCAAGAAGGTAAAAGTAGCATAAGCAAACAGCAACCAGAAGTCGAGCCCCTACCTCTTCCAGCTTTGAAATGAACACCACTTATGCTGGTAATCGATGCAGTCTTAGCGAACCAAGGATTTTCAGATAATGTCATTACACTTTGAGAAGGCGCAAGTGAATTCCACAAGACTCATCAATGTCAGTAAGGTGAAGGTTAATGTGGAATAAATCATGCTTCACTGCTTCAATCCCATGAGCCTAAATCATGGAAAACAACAAATAAATGTTAGTTCGACCATTAAATCTTGATCATTTTCTCAATTCTTTAAAACAAGTTTCCAAGCTTCGGCTGAGATGGTTGAAAAACCCCAGGAACAAAGCAGGAAGATAGTTTGGGATCAGGAACAAGTAATTATTCAAGTCCCTTTGTTTTGACAACCTCATAGCAAGCCACAAAATTTAGAAGAGAAAACATGATCAGAATCTACGCCTGCTCGAAAGAGTACATAACTAGCTCAATTTTTCAAGTTCCCAAGGAAACCCTGAGATAGACAAGCGGTTGGTTTGACACGATAAACGCCTCACGTCCAAGAAAGGAACATGTCTCATTGCATATAAGCTATGTCCAACACCAATCAGATCTCGATTGCCAAAGCATAAATCAATCTGTGCTTTGCAGCAGTGCAGAAGTTGCATGCACAGAATATATCGTGGAAATCATAGCAACAATCGTCCTTCAAAAAGAAGCAGTAGATCACTGAAGCGAAAGCCTTGAAGTGATCTCTAACGCAAACCACGTGGAAGGGCTTGATTGCACAACCTGTTATTTTTCACCTATCAGGCTCATTCACTTAAGGACCATCCAACGATGTGGAAGAATCGCACAGTGCAGAAACTTTAGTTCATCACCAGACCAGGTAGTTCCTCAATATCTTATGATTCTAACATGACCGAAGTTAAAGTTTTCAATCGATTGTTCAAAACAGTAACAAAAAATACGCTGCAACACAGCAATAAAAGGAATGAACCAAAAAATCGAACACAAACTTCATATCAGAATCCTATAATCAGACCATTGTTGGGAGTAGAAAACAAAAGAAGAAGAAGAAGAAGAAGAAGAATCAAGAGGAAAATGAATGACGAAACCTCATTGATTTCGTTCGATTCATACTCCGGCAATGATCGTCTCGTGGTACCGCTGGTCGTCGTCGAGTTTTCGGCGTTAGTTGCCCTAATTTGTCGTCGTCGTCCATATTAGATTGGGCGCAATTCCTAGGATGTGAACGGAAGTGAAAATTTTGAATCGCTCAAAATTTTAAGCGTGGGTTAACACAAAAATTTAGTACCGTATGAACTGTAATTCATAGTTTGATTTTCTTTTAGACGAAATTGATAGGATGGGATTCGTTTTGATTGGGTTTGATCTGGTCGATTGCAAATTTTTACTCGATCTAACCCAATCGATGCCTCGTTAACAGTTTGATTGCTTTGCTCGATCATATTGACTCAGTCCGATGGCTACGGTTAGAACAACTTAAATTGGATCCATGCAGAACAAAGGCACGCATATTTTAAGCATTCATGTAAACAAAGCCGTTTATCATTATCTCAATCCCTGTTAACAGTAAAACCATGTAAAAGTTGTATTCCTTATATTTTATAATATAGATAATGGTTTGATCCGATATACGGATTTATGTGGTTTTTGATAAAAAAAAATATTTATTTTATAATAATGAGGTTTGTTGTAATGGTTGTGAAAAAATAATGAATGTAATATAATAAATGATGATTATTTTGATATTTTTTATATAAAAAATTATTAGATATGATATGTTGTATTATAATTTAAACCATTCAAATAAAAAAATATTACTCTTTCATTTTATAAAAAAAGTAACTCACATGAAAAAAATGAGTGGCGTTACATAAAAAACAAATGGGACATTCATCCCATCATCTCGCTTCCATGTGGAACAATAAAGCCTCAACAGTAATGATGACCATTGTCTATCGATCATTATATGTTGGTCACTCTTTTTTATACTCTATCCCATGAGTAATGAGACTGAGACCGAGGTCTCCAAAAGGTCTTCATTCAATTCATGAATGACCACAATTTACAAGACAATTCTCCTTCATAAAAAAACAAGCTGCAGTGCACCAAAACGTTCTTCTAAAAATATCCCCAGAAGAACCACCGACGTACCATTACTCATCACGATACGCCCAGAACGCTTCCAAAACCAGAAGAACAACCCCAATAATTCATCACCAACATTGAATCCATAACCAAACCCAAAACCACACCATTTATTCCCCAAGAATGTCACACTCTCACTACACATCTCTCTCTCACCACAAAAATGGAGACATATTTGCACCTCCTTCTCCTCCTCCTCCTCCTCCTGTTCCTCCATCTTCACCTCTCCCTCGCCTTCACCGTCGGCGTTGGTGTCGGAATTGGCGGCACCACCATCAGCGGCCGCAGCAACATCAACAATGGAGTAGCCGTCGGCGGCGGAGGAGGAGGAGTGTCGTTCGGCAGCGGCGGGGGATTCGCAAACCCGGCCCCAAATCCCCCGTCTCCGTCCACCAGCCTCGCCCGGGCCTATACGGCCCTTCAGTCATGGAAATCCGCCATCGCTGACGACCCATCTGGCGTCCTCTCCACATGGGTAGGCACCAATGTGTGTGCTTACAAAGGCGTTTTCTGCTCGGATCTCGAGGACTACTCCTCCGGCGCCGCCCCCTCTCGTGTTGTATCCGCCATTGATCTCAACCACGCGAACCTGAAGGGAACTCTGGTGAAGGAGCTTTCGCTTTTGTCTGAACTATCTTTGCTTCATCTGAATAGTAACAGGTTTTCGGGGCCTGTGCCGGAGAGTTTTCGTGACTTGGTTGCACTCACTGAGCTCGATCTGAGCAATAACTTGTTCTCGGGGCCGTTTCCTTCGAATGTGTTGACGATTCCGAATTTGTTGTATCTCGATATAAGGTTTAACTCGTTTAGTGGACAGATCCCGCAGGATCTGTTCGACAGGAAGTTGGATGCGATATTTCTGAACAATAACTTGTTCCAGGGACAGCTTCCCTCGAATCTTGGGGACTCGTCGGCTTCTGTAATTAATCTCGCGAATAACAGGTTCACTGGCGGGTTGCCTGCGAGTTTGGGGTATTCGAACAATGCGCTCAAGGAAATTCTGTTTCTGAATAACCAGATCACGGGTTGTATACCCGATGGGGTCGGGTTCTTCTCTGATGTGCAGGTGTTCGACGTGAGCTATAATTCCTTGATTGGTAACATCCCGGATTCGATATCCTGTCTTGAGGTTATTGAAGTGCTGAATCTGGGACATAATAAGCTGTCAGGGGAGCTGCCGGAGCTGGTTTGCTCGCTCAAGAACCTAATGAACTTGACTGTCTCGTATAATTTCTTCTCCGGGTTTAGCCAGGATTGTGCCAAGCTGTTTTTCAGGAGTGTTGGGTTTGATTTCTCTGGTAATTGTATACCAGGAAAAGGAATGCAGAGGCCTCCGCCGCAGTGTAGCGACGGCGGGGGCGGCGGCGAAGGGATCAATTGTCCTGGAAGCGGGATGCCTTCTCCTCCCAAGCCGCTTCTTTGTGGTTCGTTTCTTGGTATCTTGGGTGATCCTCTGCTCGGCGGCCCTGTATCTCCTTGAGAAACTGAAGGGGAAGTTCAAGTTTTGGCTTTTGTGTAGTAGTTCATTTGATTTTGGGGATGATTCATGATTTGATTCAAGTGTATTTAGTCTAATGATCCTGACTGTTGGGTGATGCCTGCTAATCCATTTATGCTCGTGTAAAAGCATAGCTAGGTGCCTTGATGTACCAATTGGCATGGTTGTTGTGTCCCTGTGATCAAAGGGCAGCTTCTTGGTGCTCCTACTATCATTCTCATCAAAGGCATGTATTGATCAAATGTATATGTGTCCTAGATTCGAATTCGTTTGCCAAGACTTGTGCTTTTATGTTGCTATTTATTATTCATGTTACTCAGGTGTGATAATCTTTCATACATCCAAACTCTCAAACTTATTAGCTGACATTGTAATGACGTAGAGGTTATGTCGAGGTAGTTGCCCTTCGGCATGTGTTGCATTGTATTAGACCTTGCCGTCGTGTCATTGTTCTTAACAACATTTTTTAACCATCATGAACTTAATAGCAGTAAGACGAATTTAAAAAAAAAAAAACCTTAACTACTCATCAATGACATGATCCATAAGGAGTACGGACCATAACCAATAACGGTATAATTATACTCTATTTCGATATGTAAAAATAATAATATTTTGATTCGAATCTAAAATTTATTTATGTGTTAAATTTATATTGAATAATATTAAAAATATGATTTATTATATCAATTTACGAGAGAAATTAATGAATGTATTATAACTAATTTAATATTATTTTTTAAATTATAAAAATATTATATTTTTTATGGATCCAAATAACACAAATGTCATAATTTTTATGATACATACAAGTTATAACCCAATTTCATTGGATGCCGTTACATGTAGCATTCGAATGAATGTAAAACCAACATTGTAGACTGAGTCATCCATTATGATGCAAATACTGGAACTCCATTGGTCAAAAATTCGTCACATATGCTCCGGTGAAAATCCACGTCACCGAGGCCCAAAACTAGACCCCTGATCGATGATAATACACCAGAAGGGAGAAAAAAAAAAAGGTTTCTAGTCGAGTCGGTTGGCGTCGTCTGTCTCCGCCGGGCGAAGGAAATCAACAACAGGAGCAACAAAACATCAATCGGAGTCAACAGTTTGAGATATTCGCAGACGAGCAAATTCTCCGAGAATCTGTGCTTCTTCAATGTCGACGCCGGCCGAGTACGATCTCTAACTTATTCTATCTCTTGCTCGATTGCCAGTCGGATTCTTCCCATGTGATGTGATCTTCCTGTATTGCATTTTTTTTTGTTGAATTAGGGTTCATTAAGTTGAATTTGATTTGTTGAGGGTTTCGGATAAATGGATATGAGATAGTGTAGGATTCGATGATGATTTGAGGTTTAAGTGGGATATTATAAGATTTGGGTGAAGTAAGATGGAGGATCGATGTGCCAAAATTTCGACTAGGGCTTACTTGATTTTCTTGCGAGTAGCGACATGTTGAAAACAGGATGGGGATTTTTCATACTGTAGGTAGGGGAGAAGTTGTGGGAATTCAGTGAGACTTATGATGATTCTGTGATTCTTTTTGAATGGATATTTGGCATGAAGTGTTGTTGGAGACGTCGAATTGGTTATGATTATCCGAGTCTACGAAGCTTAGTTTTGAAACCAAGCGCATTGAAAGGGTGAAACGGGATGATTCTAAGCCTGTTTTCATTCTTTCATTTTTTCGTGTCTTGTAATTTTTACTACATATCAGTGATTTCTTGTTGCTTTTCCCTGTTGATATTCCCTTTTTTGTAAATTGTTGGTGGTATTTCTTATGTAATTCTACAGATCAATCTAAGTGTTATGTAACTAGTTGTTCTGATACGAGCTGAGCTGATTTATCCATACGTTACTCACGTTTGTTGCCACTTTGTGTGATGGTAACCGTGGTTGTGGAATTTTGTGTAGGTGGTATCATTCACTTCCACCCATAACCAAGGCTTATGGAACCGCATGTTTTCTATTCACGGCAGCCTTTCAACTTGGCCTGTATGATCCTCGAAAAATCGCATTAGTGTACTCACTTGTGTTCAAACGTCTCCAGGTAAAAACTTGTACCAATTGTTTTAGTTTCAGGGAAAGAATTTCTAAACCAGCAATCGATTGCAGAGGTAAAGCGCATTAACTTTTCATGTAACATGACTGCATGAGAGTCTTCTTAGTATTCTTACCTTTATCATGGTGTGGATTAATTTTGAAACAAGCGGACTACATGGAGTTGGTTGACCTGTTGCTTACCCTTTGATTACACTGAAATTAAAGTAATTATCTAGGCATTATGTTGCTTGAAAATCTCTTCACTACGAAGCATCAGCTTTAAAATCTTAATTCTCCTTTGAGAACACTATTGTAAGCTTGACGAAAAGCACAGGCCTCTCGGTTGCTATTGCCAGTATAGCTGGCTGAAGCGCTGAACAATACCTATAGTGCTCATGTGAGTCAGTGAGCAAGCTTGCATTTGGACGATTCTGATACTTCTTGCTGTTTGTCAAGCGATTCTTTTTCATTCAGCACTTCTTCCCCTTCCACTGGCGAGAGGAACCTAAGCTTCATGTTTGTCTCTGTATGGAGTTATGTAGGCTCATGTGGAGTCCATGGTCTTGCTCTTTACATGACCACAATACTATGTTTTGTAAAGTTTGCTTCTCCATATGTGTTATGGAACTTTAAGATATGATGTTTGTCCATCCAGGTTTGGAGATTGTTTACCAACTTCTTTTTTCTCGGACCATTCTCTGTGAACTTTGGAATTCGCCTGCTAATGATGTGAGTTCTTCCTTCATGTCTTGTCTAGATATTGGGAGAATATTAGGTGCAATGCAGTTATTTAAGTGGAGTTCGGCATACTTCATGACTACTTGTGCGATTTGAAAAGGATTTTACTCGACTTCTCGTGGCAGTTTCAATGCGGTAATGAAACAAGGTTTTCAAGAAGTCTTGTGACTCTTCTGTCTGCGGAAAATGCAAAAATTATGAATCTTCTTTCATATGGAAATGAAGAACAAAAATGGCACTAGTGGTATCAACGTGGGTAATTTTGTCATAAATTCCTATGGAACATCAGGTCCATCGTTCATTCTGAATTTCCAAGAGAGATAGTAATGCCGGATGAACAGCGTTCTTTAAGATATCTTATTGACATTTCAGAGTTTCCTTTTCGATAATTTTGATGTTGCTTTTTTTTTTTTTGTTATTGCTCGATATTACAGAGCAAGATATGGAGTTCAATTAGAGGGAGGACCATTCGACAGGAGAACAGCAGATTTCTTATGGATGATGATCTTTGGTGGATTGACTTTGTCGGTATGTATGGCATGAGATGAACCACTTGTTTTGGATTTTTATTTTTTGTACTTATGATTGATCATGGTGGATTACTGATCTCTTTGTCTTTCAAGTTTGACAATTGCTTGTTGTAGAAAGTTAAGAACCAACCAATATGGTGCTAGCAATTTTTTGTCTTAAAACACTGCTTATTATGATTGAGCCCATTGCACTGCACCTGTTTGTGAGGAGCTGTAGAGCTTCCTAAAAGTACTAAGACATAAGGGTGCAAGTGTTAACGACTGAATCTTGCATTTCTTGTCTCGTTTTGTTAGGGTTCCTGTTAATAATAAGTTGCCGCTGCTTCTCATTCATTCCTATCGATAGTGAATCTTCCCACTATAGTCTGGATTTTCTTTATTTGTTATTGTGTGCCAATAAAGTTTACCAGATGCTTAGCTCACTTGGCATTTGTTCTGCTTTTTGGTTCGATGTTGTGCAGGTATTTGCAGCAATCCCAATGTTGTGGTCTCCGTTCTTAGGGATATCTCTTATATTTATGCTTGTTTATGTCTGGAGTAGAGAGTATCCCAATTCGCAAATCAACATATATGGCCTGTTCACCTTGAAGGCATGTGTCTCTTACAGATCTTGCGTGTTTTGTCCCCTTCACCACCTATCATCTTTAAGGGCAATAATATCCTTATTAACTTCCATCTGATTTGCATGCAGGGGTTTTACCTGCCATGGATGATGCTTGGTTTAGATGTTATATTCGGTTCACCTCTTTTGCCTATTCTGTTGGGAATCATAACGGGGCATATATATTACTTTCTGACTGTGCTGCACCCCCTTGCCGGAGGAAAGAATATACTGAAGACTCCAAACTGGGTGTATCCTTAACTGCTCATCTATCGTCTTGCATGATTGCATCAACATATTGATTTTCTTCATCTTCGTTCTTTTCTGGTTCAACGGCATCTCGTGATGCCTTTCTCCCATGCCTGGGTAAATTCTTTGAACCCTAGTCAGTAGACTGGCCTGTGTCTTGCCTTTTCAATTCTCGATGGCTTTCTTTCCTGAGAATGCTAAGATATTATCTTGAGTCTATGTTGGCATTCTCTAAGGGTTTCTCAAGTCAATTTATGGTTAAATCAGTAATTTGATGACGTGCTTAACATCTTAACCCCGTTCAGGGTCGTAAAAAAACATTCATCGTTTAAGCTGTCTTGCATCTTTTAGCGCGTGAACAGTCTAGAACAGCAGATTACGAACTGGTCAGATTTTTTTCCTAACGGGCTGATTTTATAAACAGGACTCTGAGTCTGAAAAACTTTTGAACGATCTGGTTGTCCTCCTTGTTTGATTCGTATTTCATGAAGTTTTAAGTTTCTGGTTTTCTTTGCGAGAAATCATGTGTGGTCTTGGCATGCTGCTGTCTTGGTTAGCTTGTGTCTTCTTGCTTAGTTAAATCTTCTTCTTCTCCTTTCCATTGTCCCTCGACTCTTCGTAGGAGCATAAAAGTCTGTTTCTGGGGTTCAAGTTCAAAGCGTTATTTCAAGTTCTTACATGACACTGAATACTGGTTTCTTTCACTGGTATTTCATTTGTTGACACGCAATTATTTCTATAATTGCTACTACCTATGCTTTATGATAAAGCTGCTGAACTGCCGAAAGAAGTTACCTTGACTTGCTTTTGCATAGACATAAAATAGTCGCCAGGTGGAGGATTGGAGCTCGAGTAGCAGCTCCTGCAGCTGCTCGTGCTCAACCAGAGAGAACTACGGGTCCATTCACTGGGAGAGGTCGTAGGCTCACCGACTGATATGCTTGACGCTTTCTCTCTGTAGGAATACTGAGTTTCACTATGTTCAGATACCTGATACAATTGATCATCAGGTTTACTGTAGACTTTTGCTTGCCACACGGAGTTGTAGGAAAAACGATGGTGTTAGCGTTCGCTGGTATTGTCTGTATGCTACCTTGGTTTAGAACTGTTCTGACCTTTGTATATTCGGCTCTTCGCTATCATACATTGGCACAATGAGAAAGTTTTTCTGAATCGAGGATCCTTTTGCTAGAAATCATATGAGCTTGAAAGTTTGTCTTTCGTGTGTGCAATCGCGAAATGTCCTCATTGGCTTCATTGCAAGAGAGTCATGACACATATATTGTATGTTTTGATTTGTCACATGAAGCTCCACATCCCTCATCAACGCTGGAATGTGTGTGTGTGTGTGTGTGCAAGTTATCTTAAGATCTTCCCTATATGATCTCCTGTTTAGCCTTGGTGAGAACTCATTATATATCCGATTTCTGGCGTGATACGAGCCCTTCAAGGGAAGGATGAGTGCTCGTGATTATACCATGGACTCTTTTAATTAGAATCACAATCACGTGAATTGTTTTTATCATCTGATAACATCATCTACTTTTAGTCATCAGAATGAAAATTTGATGGAGTGATTCCCATAATAAATAGAGAAGAGAATATGAAGAAGGGAGAACAAGGGTGGGAGAGGAATTGGACTCGGGCAATGAATGATAAGAAGTCTCCTGAAAAAATGGGGGAGACAAAAACGTGAGTGGCACTCCTTTAATGGTGTCGTTTTGAGGTCGTTTTGTTGGGTTTTTTCACGGATCGCCTTCCTCTTCTCCTATATCTACCTTCTCTTTTGTCATAAAATATAGACTGGACTAGACTAGACATCAATAAAAGAGATCATCAGCATCATCAACAGGGTTTCTGTACAGTGACAGAGGCATCGTTAGAGAAATCGACAATGTCGTGGCAAACATATGTCGACGAGCATTTGATGTGCGATATTGATGGCAGCGGACAGCACCTTACCTCTGCGGCCATCATTGGCCATGACGGCAGTGTCTGGGCTCAGAGCGCCTCTTTCCCTCAGGTTAGTAAGGAACTGGATTGCCCGATCATATTTCCTGATTGTTGTATGGAATGATTTGATTATATTTGCCCCTAATATGGCCGCTCAGGATAACATCTATATCATTCATTATGTTGATAGTTATCTATAATCAATGGATGCGAAAAAGAGTTTCACATCGGCTAGTTAGAATTGAATATCTCATGCCTATTGGTCCCTACTACAACAGTATAGATAGCATCTGCATTCTCCCATTATACATGAGAAATGGAAAATAGACGGCCAATTCAACCAGACTATTATGTCGTGATGTGTCTGGCAAACTTGGTCAATCTGTTCAGTCATTTGGGTCTTGTTGATTGTCTGTTGTTGTGGTCGTGACAGTAGTTGATTTGTATGTTCGACTTGTGCATGTCGATGATAAGCCTTCTTGGATGACGATAGCATCATTCGTGTTCCTTGTCTTGTTTCTTTTTGTGCAGGTCAAGCCAGATGAGATCACTGGGATTATTAATGACTTCAATGAACCAGGGAGCCTCGCTCCCACGGGGCTGTTCCTTGGAGGAACCAAGTACATGGTTATCCAGGGTGAGGCCGGTGCTGTCATCCGTGGAAAGAAGGTACTCTCGTGCTCCCATCTATTCTTTGTCAGGATTGAGTCGTCTTATGAGAGTTGCTGTTGAAGTATGATCAAAGTCATCTCGTTGAAGGATAATAAACAGGCCCCTGTCGCGGCCACCTTATTGAATAGTCATGCTTGTACTTGCAGGCCGTGATTATTTTATGGATGATGCTTTCATAATGTATGTCTTCATGATCCGCAACCTCTGGCCGAGCTTCAATGTTTTATTACATGTGTTTGGACAGGGTAAATGTGGCGTAACTATCAAGAAGTCCGGTCAAGCTCTGGTTTTTGGAATCTATGAAGAGCCAGTTACTCCAGGGCAATGCAACATGGTCGTCGAGAGGCTGGGAGATTACCTCGTCGAGCAAGGTCTCTAGGCAAACACGCTCATCACAATACCATATGGTTCCAATTAGTATTGTCATCTGAGATATAAGCATGTCCTTTCTATTTTGGGTTCCTTCTATTATTCTGCCATTTTGGTCTGCATCATTTAGCCGCAGCGCAGAAGTGTTTTGAGCTGTGTCTAGGTGCAGATGATGGCCCTGTGATCAAGGATAGAAATGAGCTGGTTCGGTTTTGGATTAATTTAGACTTGCAAGGATATGCCTTGCTAGGCTTCCTCTAAATAATGTAATGTGAGCATTTTCCACTGTGCCAAGCGCCAAAGTTCTGCTCTCCATACTCATTCGAGTCATCACAAATCAATAAACGTTACAGACCTTTTGTTGTTAACAGTAGCGTAAGGCTAAAGCATGGAATGTGCTAACAGCATAAGGTTCCAACATTATTCTTCTACGGTTTCCTTCTAATTGGTCTTATTAAAACGATTTAAATAAAAAGATAATATTGAATGAATTAAATTAAATACATAACGGATAAAACTTTGATATGTACAAAACCTAATATCTACAAGGAAAGTATTCCACAGAAGACAGAAATAATTGGAGGTCGTTCGCTGGATGACAGATCCTTGCCACGATTTATCAAATTTAATCAAAGCCCTAAAATGAGATTACAGCAAGAACATAAACGCGTTGTCTCAACGCAGCATCATTCCCTCTTCTTCTTCTTATATACTCCCAGGCAGCATCACTCACCGCCAAATCAACACCCTGCTTCGAAATTCAAAGCGCACAAGAGGAAGAAATCTTAGCGGGGAGACTCTCGAAGAAGATGTCGTGGCAAGCGTACGTGGATGAACATCTGATGTGGGACATCGAAGGGAATCGACTCTCGGCCGCCGCCATCATAGGCCAAGACGGCAGCGTCTGGGCTCAGAGCGATACTTTTCCTCAGGTTGAGTGAGAGGTCCCTTTTGGGTTTTTCTCATTTGGGTATTCTCGTATTTGGATTTGACGCAAGATTGTTGGTGGGGTTATGGACTTCTTGTGGGTTTCTGATTCCAAGGGTTTTGTGGGTACTCTGAAGTTTTAATTTATAGATGATTTTCTAGTTCGAATAATTGATAAGTGTTTTGTGGGTTTGTTTTGGTTTTTGATTATGATACTGTGCATGAATATTTTGTGGTGATTCAAGGCTCTGTATATGATAGCCTGATTAGTATAGGACCGGTGCTATGGCGAGGGAGGTGAAGTGGGTGATGTGTGGAATGGGATTGGGGAAATCGTTGGTGGGTAACTGTTAGATGTTGCGGTCGATCCTCGGAGTGCTGCAAGGTGTGATTTGGACCAACGGGTTTACAGAATTTGTGGGGACAGTGATCATGTTTCATGGATTTTATGTTAATAGAATCCATTTCGGGTGAAATTCCCTTGCGTCCGGGATGATGGACTATGTTGATGTAGATCCTTGATAGTTTCGTTGCTATTCATTATCTATATGAGGTTTTATGTGTTGTTGGAGGTGCTTGCATGTTGTTCTAGTTCTATTGTTGGGGTTGAGGTTGCTCTTCTTTGTTATCCTGGTTGATTTGTGCAGTCTTTTTTTTTTTTTTTTTTTTTTTTTTGTCGTGCTAATTTGTGGTGCTGTGGTACTTGGCATCTGAACACTGCGCTATCCCTGTGTTTCGAATTTTGATATTATAGCCCTTGATAATGTTCTTTAAGAACTGGCTCAAGCTTTATGCTATTTCTCCTGCTTTGGTTGTCATTTTTGTGCTCCTGTTCAGCCGGAACTGACTGATTTTCATGGACATAAACCGCAGTTGAAACCGGAGGAGGTATCTGGCATCATGAGCGATTTTGATGAACCTGGAACGCTTGCACCAACTGGATTATACCTTGGGAGCACTAAATACATGGTTATCCAGGGCGAGCCTGGTGCTGTTATTCGAGGCAAAAAGGTGAGAGATCAAACATTCATTCAGTTGGATTGCAATAATTAAAATAAGAGATTGCTCTGTTTCATTCATCTTTATCGAATTAACTGTAACATGCTCGAAATAGTTCACCGTCTTGGCATTAATCCTTGAGCAGATTCATCAGTACTACTAAGCCCTGAGGTTCCCAAAATCCATTAGCTGGTATCCATAAATACTGACACCATTACCTTAGATACTTCTTGAGTTATGCCCTGCAAAAGCTGCTGTTGGCTTCTCTCTCCATTTTGTCTTGCCTTGGTTGAAAATTATGTTAGAAAGAAAGTGTTTCAGAAAAAAGATCCAGATATAGTTTTCGTTTAGAAGAAAAACAAAAATTATGTTTTCTTTATGGTATGACAGAACGACAATTTTTAAATATGTTCGTATTGCAAGAAAAGCCATATAACTGCCAATGGACTCCCCGGAATCGTATATCATATCCTTACTGAAGAGAGGGCATTGTATTTCATAGAGAAACAACTGACTTACACTCCCTCCCTCCCTCCCTCCCTCCTTTTTTTTTTTTTTTTTTTTGG
>LIEC01010493.1:0-52100 GCA_001925005.1 Drosera capensis | reverse complement strand
GTTAAAGCGGGTGAGCGCTAGCGAATTTGGAAATATCGCGAAGCTGAGGAAATCAGTTGGTTAACAAATTTTTTAGTAGGAATTTTTTAGTAGGATTTTGAGTCACAAGAATATATCAAAAGAGTGTAAAAAGTGTACCTTGATTCCCACTATATGAACAAAGTAGCTATACAAAGTTGTTTGAACCTCATATGGATCACATTGTTGTGCCACGACATGAAAAGATGTAGATAAGAGGTTAAGGGAAGTGTCTGAGAATCATTTTGGTTTTGGGTACATGCTGGCAAGATAACGATGGAAGCTTTTTGCTTACGGATAATCATCATGTTACTAATCAAGTGCCATGTTAGGAAGAAATAAAAGCAGAAGTAGTAGAAGTCATAGAAGCTGTAATATTCTTGTAGTTCTGTCTGGAGGATTTCTTGCTGTTCGGGTAAAGTGTTACACATGGCTCTCCAAATTCTTTTATTTTTGTTCTTAACCCGTCTTGTGTTCCTGGAATGATTCCTTGTCGAATGTTTATGTAAAGGAATTGTTTATCTCAACTTACAAGTCAAGGTATGCATCTTTCTGTTGTGTAAACTGTGAAAAAGAGTGAGAACAGGAAAGAGGTCTGAGGGAACTGATTTTTGTCTCCTACATAAGTGATCCGTCGTAGCTCATAAGATTCTCATGAGTCCTTCATTCACGGTATCACATATATATTTTTCCCTTGTCATGTTCCTTGAACCTTGACTTGTTGAATATTCATCTTACTAAGTTTCATACTCACTCTAGTTCCTCTCTGGTCATCATCCTTGAAAGTGTTATCCAAGTCTAAGTTCGGGTTACACTCCAAGTTTTGGCTGGTGTAGGGCCCTCCTTCCAGAAACAACTTCGGGTTAAACTAGGTTTTTGGTGAAAATGTGAATCATCATGATCCCAGTTTGGCAAAGACACCAGTTGGAGGGAACTGCATTGGAGAAGCCAATTTATTTCTGCGGCATCATTTTAGCCCATACTAACCACTTTTATCCATGAGAAAACTGAAAAAAGATTGGAAACATTACAGTCGCTGATATATCATTAAAAAGGGGGATAGGGGCTGCTGAGGAACGCTATAAATTAATGAGCTGGAAAGCTGGGAGGAATCCTCATGTATGCACTCGGGTGTGACTCACTGGTGGGTGCTGGGTATGACTACGAGTACACCTCTAATCTTTAGTCTGTGTCATGTTTTGCCTATGTTTTTCCATAATGTGCAGAGTCCTTATTATGCACCTCTGGGAAGCATGCAGAATGAAGGGCTTATAATACATGTACATCTGTGAAATAAATGAAGGGGTTAAAGAAAAGAGGAAAGATCCCAAAGAAGGGATTGAAAGAAGTTATAGAGTATGATGTGATTTACCATAACACCACGGAGGATCAGAGAAGAATGTCCCTATATTTTGGTGATAAGCCTACCGAATGGGAAAAATCATAGTGGTTGGACTTGGATTCCTATGCCTATGTGCTAATAGTCATTCTGCAGGTACTTAACTAAGATTAAGGGTACTTAACTAAGATTAAGAGTAAAAACTTTTATTAACGGTTTTTTATAGCATCCATGTGTCTTTCATGTTGAGTATGTATGCTATTGTTCATGACCCTTCTTAAGAAGAGCTTCTGTGATTCATAGCTTTGTAGTGAGTGTCCTGTTTCAAGCTGATGCATCAATGCCAGGGACACTCCTCAAATACTGATGATAACTTGGACACGATGAATTAGTCTAGAATTCGATTAAAAAGCACCAAGTCCTTGCTGATCTATATATGACTGAAGATCGGCCCCAGCTCAAGCAAACAAGTTTCTTGGAGCTATTTGCTGGTTTGTGCTTTCTTTACAGACTCATGAACTCTTGTTTCCTTGCATGTGACACTATTTTGTGCTAGGCACATGGTTGCTTCATTACTTGAGAGTTCTTTCTTGCCTTCTGATGCAAAAATGTCGGTATATGACTGCATTTTGTGGTCCGACATTGTCTTTTTCATATATTTTTCAGCATCCTTTGACTTTTTCCTTTTTCTTTATTTTCATTCTTTATTTTTGTTTATGTTTCTTAGTTCTTTTTTCCCTGTTTTTTTTTTCCCTAATATAGTCCACACCCCATGTAATGGGATAACACCACCCGAGTGGAATGTCTAGTTTCATCTGTGTTCGTCTTTTCTTTCACATAACTGTTCCTTCCAAGCTGTCTTTGACTGAAAACTTGTGTATGCAGGTTCTGCGTGGATAATGTTGTCTCGTCCTTTCATCGACTATTGCATATGGGGATGGGACAACTTGCCGCGAAATGTTCTTATGTATTATGGGAACTCCATCTCCTCCCCAGAAGGCTACTTTCACACGGTTATCTGCAATGCTCCAGAGTTTAAAAACACAACTGCGAACAGCGATCTTCATTTCATATCGTGGGACAACCCTCCAAAGCAGCATCCTCACTACCTCATGCTGGACGACATGAAAAGGATGATTGACAGCAATGCTCCCTTCGCACGGAAGTTCCGCCAAGATGATCCAGTCCTTGATAAGATCGATGCTGAGTTCTTGGATCGTGGTCCGGGGATGACAGTTCCTGGTGGATGGTGCATGGGTAGCCGTGAAAATGGGACAGATCCATGCTTGGTTATTGGGAATACTACGGTGCTCAGGCCTTCAGCCGGTGCCAAAAGGCTGGAGGTTCTGATTAGCTCCCTGTTATCCACCGAGAATTTCCGGCCAAGGCAATGCAAGTAAGTGCATCCCTTCATCCCTGCGAGTATGATGATGATAAGGTGGAGAGGAATCAAGGTGCTGCGTTGGAGGACTTGGTGGATGCTGTGTCCTATATATTCTATGTTCCTCTGTGCTAATTTTCTGAAACTATTTAAACATGATTCTTGAAGTTCTTTGATCAAGAGATTGCTGGTTGAGGATCCTTCATGACAAGATGATCAGATCATTCAGGTGGTGGAAGATTTAATTAAGCAGAGCGCTAAATTGTTGAGGCCATTTCCCTCTCCGCCATAGGTGCTTTGCGGGCATGTTATTTAAGACGATGGCATGTACTTGTGAACGTAGCTGAAGATGTGGGGAATCTCTCAGTGTTGTTGTTATTTGTCTTGGGAATGTTGGTTCCATTGTAACTTTTTCGCCCGGGGGTTTAGGCATTGTATGTCGTCATGTATAGGACCATTACGAGATCAAAAACTACAAGACTGTTTTTGAAAAGAAACTGTCTTCCTTTGGCATTGATTGTTTGCACTTGTTATTGAACCGTTTTCCTTGCAAGAATGGTAATGTGATGGAAATCGGGAGAGACTTTCTACAGGGATCAGCACTATATTAAGCTGAGGAAGCGTAGGTAGTCCTCCGATATTTCACAATAAATTTGAAAAAAATATTATTTAATCATTTCATGAACGATTGCGTGATCAAACGATGTAATCAATATGTGATGAAGATAGTACATGATGGTATAAAGACGTTGTATGTTTTCACATCTAATCTAATACCTCTATATAATGGCATGACATATGTTTTGGTTTGATCAGTCACAAGCCCGCTTCATTACTCGTCATATTTGTTATACATATGTCTCATGAATTCTGTGTGTATATGGTTGATTTGATGTATCCATTTTATCGAATTTGCATACGATATCAACCACTTTTTCAATAAAAAAGAATGCAAGATTTCTTTGTTCATTTTAGTTTTGTTAGTATTACATAATATAGCATCTTATTTTCAGAATGGTTATTTGTAGTTCAAAAAACAACACAATAACTAACAGAGAATATGAGCATGTCAGCGAAAGCTGATTTAAATGTTCCTTCGGATTTACGGACTATTCGGTTGATCAAAGAGAAATCCTTCGAAATTTATTTTTTTCTTAAAAAATTAACAGAGAATATAAAGTGAAACATATTTATATTGTAAAAATTGGAACTTATTCTATGGTTCCAATGTGATATCACTCTGTATACTTATTTTCAAAGAGTCAACACATGAGAAGTTTAATTCCCACCGTATACCACCATATACCACATGGAGGAGCCATGTTATTATTCATTTTCTGGTACCTTTCCGTTTTATCTCCTGAACCACTTGAATCTCACCCTTTACGTTTTTTGTGCCGCTATCTTTAAAAGATAGAGGTTACTCTTTTTTATAGTTCGTACATCTTGATCAATACTCTTTTGTTTTCCATTGCCCCCATATAGATCCGCCCCTACAACCTAGTATGTTCCGCAATACTTGTTTTAGCAGCAGAGGGGGAAGCACACACGACACGATTGTATCACATGGCTTAGCGGGAACAAAACCTCTACTACACCTTTATCATGCTATTGATTGGTATGTGTCCTTCAGAATTCATCCTTGGCTGCAAACAGATAACACAACAAGGGTTTATTCGTTGTTAAAATAACATGATGTTAGTTGTTGTCCCGAATTTTCTCACTGTCCAAAAAATGTGAACTGAGCGCGGTTTCTTGTAAGTCGATTAGACCGACTGTATGAGAAATTCTTAGTTGTTTATGAATATTGGTAGTTCAGCATCTTCTACTGGAGATATTGTGCTGCAAGGCGATGGAATCCTAACCATTTCAGAGAAAAAGGTCATTCATCATGGTATACTATAACTTGCAATGAAAATAAACCTACAAGAAATTTCGAAATAGGACCACGATCATGCTAACAACGAACAAACCATGCCCAAAACACAATCATACTCGGATCATCCATACTGAAATCATAGTCCTACTCCAATGTCATTACACTGACTCCATCACAGATCGAGGAACAAGACCTACATAGAATAGCACAGAAAATCGCAAGCATATTTGCACAATTGCAACAGCTTAGCATATGTTCGCAAGACTCGTGTATAATACCATCATCAGATGAATACAATATCGTACCAGCACACATATATACATGGACAGACAAGTTTTGTTTACATCTTCATGTGATTAAATGGAGAATAGCAAACAGACTCCAATCTTCAAACAATCAACAGCCATCATATATGTTGAAGCAAGATAAAAGTAGTCAAGTTCCAAAGCAGACAAACCGATTACATTGCAATTCGAGCAACAAACATCCAAAGATTTCTACACTGCTGATCCGTTGACACGTCCGAAGCCAAACCACAGAAGACATAGAATCCATTGCTGATCGTTCACATGCCATTAAGCTCAGGCTAGCTGATAGCTGATGATGATCATCGACAACAATACCATACATTTCCAAGAAACATAACAAGAAGCAGAGCAAATCATCAAGAATGGATGATGATGATCATAGACAACATTCGGGACACCGAATCAACCCATTCTCATTACACTCGGGGCACCGCTTCATCACCCCCTGATCATGATCAAACAACTTCCTACTCCCGCTACAATTCAAACACGGGATGAACCTCACATCCCCACACGAATCACACATGCAACCTCGTTCCCTCCTCGGCAACCCGTCCAGCAGCCTCCTCAGCTCCCCAATCTCATTCAAATGCTTCACCACATCCGCCCCGCCAAGAAACTTCCCCTTCACAAACACTTGCGGCAAGCTCACTATACCGCCTTTCCCGCCCCCCAAAACCTCCTGCAACTCCTCCTTATACCCCGAATCCATGGACAGATCCCTCTCGTCCACATAAACTTTATACCCTCTCAAAATCAACCTCACCGCATAACAATCCTCGTACGTCCTCCGAATCCCTCTTAAGCTCGTAAAATACACCACAACTCGATCCTCCATCCCCGGCAACCTGATCGTCGAGGGATCGAGTATCGATTCTGCCCCAAACGACTTCGTATGCTTCAATTTAGGGGGCAAATCCAATTGGGTCTGTGTCTGTGTTGATGATGGGTTAATTGGGGCGGCGGTGATCGTTTTGGGGGATGATTCGAAGAGGGTTCGGAGCTGTTTGACCTTGCCCTTGATGGAATTGCCTGCGGATTCAAATGGGTTGTACCATTTCTTCACAGACGAGCTCCGATCGAAAGGGGACGACGACGATTTGAGATACGAAGTCGATTGCGATGATGTTGATGATGATCTAGGGTTTTGGTACGCCGACGCGTGGATAGTAACCGCTCGATTGAGGATCGATTTCGGCCCCATCTTGGTGTCGTGGAATCCCGTCATGGTTTTGGTCGGAATAATTGGGTGGATTCTTCTCCGGCGCCGGTGGTCGGTGATCTTGAATATTTTCCTTTTTTTCCTTTGGGTTTTTTTGTTATGATCTTGATTGTTGGATTGGTTGATGATGGATGATTGAAGAGGGTGGAGAAATGGGGAAGAGAGGAGAGAGAAATCGAGGGAAAGGTCGAGCGATGGGATATGACAGAGATGATTCGGTGTTCCAAGCAAAAAAGGAAACTCAATGGGAGAGAGAAAAGATAAAAGAGAAAGAGAGGGACGGGGGAATGCTTGTGGAAGATGTATTGTTGTGATGAAATGTATTTTCTGTCGGGGATGAGTAACATTTTATATTTTTTTGATAATGTATTCGAATATTCTCATCTTGATCATTATTATGATTAAATAATATTCAAACCTTATGTTCGTTGAGTATAATGGGTCCTTAATGTAATTTTAATATATTAATAATATATTATTAATTTTTATCATTTTTAAAATAATTACTTATATACTTTTTTAAATAAATATTGTATGAATATTGTTGTTAAGTTTATACCTCTGATAGTTTATTAAAAATAATATATATGATTATTATTATTATTTTATATTAAATATGGACATTAATTAAGTTTATTGAAAAAGAATATTAAATTTTGTATTGATTCATAATTTATAAAATAATATGATATTAATTTTTATAAAATATGAATTATACGACTTTGATTTTAAGTTTTTTCTAATCATCGAATGTTTTTGTTTGATAACATGTTATGATAACTTAAAGTGTAAGTTGAAAACAACATCATAAACTATTTATATTTATTATTTTTACTTTTTCACAAATATTTGATGCATATTGGATTTGAAAAAGATGAAGAATCAATTTATATTAAATAGATTAACTTAAATTTTAGTCATTAAATAAAAAATCAATCAAATTTAGTGTACAAAAAATTCAAACTTTGGTAAAAAAAAAAAAAAAAAGAGATGAATATAGTTTTATATATTTAAATAAATTATGTCGATCAAATAGATTGTTTTTAAAAGAATGATTGATGTCTTGAATTGAAGTTTTTTTAGTGTTATTTTGACTTTGGTTCTAATACTGCATTCTTTCCTTATCCTATTTCATGTTCGAATAACAGTTTTTCTCAACTTATTTCATTTTCGAATAGTTATTGTGTTAACTGTTGTATGATTTATTTTGACAGAATTATTTCTCATAAAATGATTGATTGTTAGGATTATTTTTCATGTTGAATCAGTATTATTAGATTAGATTGTGAAAAGTCATGAACAAATAAATAGTTATTATGGGTTGGATATGCATTAAATACATGATTAATCAAACTTATTATTAAATTTGATATCAAATTTTGATATAAAAATGATTAAATTTATTTTATATATATATATATAATAAATAGACTAGATGGTTGGTTTTTTTTTCCAAATGTTATTTACTGTATCAAATAATTGCAGTTGTATGCAATGTTGGCATTCATTGCATCGGTCTATTAACATATGCACATTCTACTCTAAGATTAAAATATACTCATTTTGAACATTCTCCGTCTATGCACATTTGGATTTACTCACTTTCCTCTAAAATTGAACTATATTCAACTTATATCTTGACAAAGAAAGTTTGAGTACATCGTTTGAATGTTAGTAAATTGTGGTTTCTATAGCAACAAATTTCCTTACATAGAAGGAGGAAATGTGCTTTTCGATTTCTTTTTGAGATCATTATAATACTCTACACTTAATTAAAATTAAACTTTTTTTTAGAAGGTTTTTTTGAGAGAAATTTGATTACACCACATAGTCGCGGACCTGGATCATTTAAACCGATATGACGGAGCGATCAACAATATACAACATTACAAACATCTAAGAAATTTTATACTTTGACTTCTATTTGAAAATTTGGACTGTTTATCATTGAAGTATCATCAAAAAGATAATCTAGACTAATTAGATTAGATTAAATTTTATGAGAGAAAAAAAGTTAGAAGTAAAACACAGTCAAATGGTGAGATGTTGGTTTATAAGAACCTTGACACTAACAAAGACGTGGTTTCGCTTTTTCCGGTATGTATCAAAGATGACACTATAATTTTGAGGCCAAAAGCTTTTTCTTTTTCTTTTTAATTATGCGTGCAAGCTCCAGCCTCGATAATAACATATCATGTCTTGCACCAACGGCTACTTTTTCAACGTTATGCAACTCCGTATTTCGTATTCTTGTACTGCTACTAACACCTACCAGTCAAGGAATGCGTGCGATGATGAGATCCCTTGTTACTCAAAACCAGCACCAGAATAAGATACACGCTCGGTCAAAAAAAAAAAATAGTAGTATATATTATATATTATATATATATAAATCTCGTTTTTTATATCAAATCATGTCTGATTTTTTCATAATATATATTAGATTAAAAAATATAAGTTATACAATCATTGATGTTTTAAAATAAATTTATAAAAAACTACATTTGATTGTCGTTGTACAAATGTCAAACTTTGCATTAACAAACGCGCAAGTCAAAATACTATAAAATGTGTGGGACGTAGGTAGTATAATTTTTTTACTGAACGCACATGACGATACAAGTTTTGACCAATTTTGTGGGACAATGAAACATTATTTTTTGAGAAAATATCGTGAAACATTAGTGATAATAACGTTATATACTATAGCCATGTGTCAATAGAAAAATTAAATCGTATCGTTTAGATGGGTAACGAAACTCCTCAAATTACATGTTGAATAATACAATAAAATAAAAACGTTGTAATAATTATGAGATAGAGGTAGTATCTCTTATGTCTAACAAAAATTACGATGACTATCTTATATTTTCTCCGTTCAATAATTCTAGAAACACTTATTATTTTGGGATGTTCCATAAATCCTGCAACATTTATTTTATTTCTTTATTTGGAATTAATTTTGTACTATCTTCGTCCCAATTTAATTATAACGGTTTGATTCGACATACGATTTTATATGTGTGTTGTATTTATATAAAATTTGATGAAGAAACAATATTTTTTAGATCTCTTTTTTGCTAAAGAGAGTTGTGCTTTCTTCCTTAACAGAAACTCCAGATATTTGCTTGTCTAAAACTTATTGGTTTGCCAAAATACTATCCAGCTCGGTGAGAGTCCGCTGAGTAGCTCACCCACTGATTGCTATACCATGACCGTTGAATTTCGGTCTTAACTGGTAAATAATGATCCTCCTCATATGAGTATCACTAATTGGATTCTCTGGATCCAATTTAGTAATCCCTGCACATAAACCTTTCACTTTAATGAAATATTAGGTTATCGTCAAGTCTTATTGTAAGACTAACATAGACTCATTCTCCAACTGTTGAATGTGGTACAATCGGCTTAGTGAATCTCTATTGCGAGAAGGGTATGTAAACGATAAAGTTCTTCCATGTGTGTTCATCAAGAGATTGACTAATGATTTTGCCATAGTCGTCGTATATGTTGACGATTTGAACATAATCGGTACAATCATTGAAATCACGGAATCCCATGATTACTCAAAGAAGGAGTTCGAGATGAAAGTTCTCAGAAAAACAAAGATTTGCATAGGTATGTAGGTAGAGCACCTATCCATAGGGATTCTTATCCACCAATCGACATTTACGGAGAAAATTCTCACTCAATTCAGGATGGACAAAGCCTATCCATTAAGCACACCCATGGATGTTCATTCCCTTGATGTCTAAAAGATTCATCCCAGCCTCAGGATTATAATAAAGATCTTCTTCTAAACCTTGAAATGTCATATCTTAGTGCTATCAGTGCATTGATGTACCTAACTAATTATACAAGACTAGAAATTATTTTCTCGATCAATTTGTTGACAAGGTTTAGCTCTGCACCTACTTGCGAGCATTGGAATAGAATCAAACACATCATACACTACTTGCGCGAGACAACGAACATGTGATTATTCTATCTCGGGAATCTAAATCTGATCTCGTCGGATTCGCCAATGCTGGATACTTATGAGGTCCACACAAGGCCCGATCTCAAACGGGATAGGTGTTCACATATAATGATGCAGTTATATCATGAAGATCCACAAAATAAGACCTCGTGGCCACTTTTTCAAATCACTTGGAGAGTCTGTATTGTTGGATTAATGGACTCATATTATATGTACATGGACAATTTAACAATACGGATTAATTGTATGTTATGTGCTATCTTGTGGTTTGGCCCAAATATTAGTGGTCCTATGGATATTAATATTAAGTGGGCTAATATGTCGTCTCATAAAGTATATGGCTCAATTGTGTGGATACCTACGGGTTTGATTCTAATTGATGATGGGTTGATTAGGGTTAAGAATCTCTGTATATATAAAGGTTACGGTCCCCGGTTGAACATACACTACACTTTTTTGACATCCCATCGCATGAGAGAGAAACCGTAGCGTGCGTATCAATTGAAAGATACCCTAACCCTAGGCGATCTCCATCCCAACTTAAAGGTTTGTTGTTATGGATTCAGATACGCTTCCGTTTATGATTTGTTCTAAATAATTTGATATGAAGGTTATAATATTTATGTGATTTATTCCAACAATTGATATCAGAGTTTCTTTCATATTAAAAATTTGTTTTTTTGAAACACAAAGACTCAATGATTAAAAATTTAAGCCATGAATTAAGTATCCTGACTTTATCTGGGCCGACTAGATGGATACACGTTTACAGTTGCTATACTTCCAAGCTCTGGGTGCGAATAATAGGATACATTAGTTATACATTATGTATGATGTATTGCCTTAAATTAGTTACAACCATGGAGCATTGCGATCCTTCTTTATAGTACAGAATAAATAAAGAAGATGCTAATCGTGGATGGGTCATGTCTTTGAGTTGCTTTATTCTCTCATCTGTCACTTAATTAGAAAAGATATTGGGTTAAGATATGCAAAAGATTTGGATTTGCAAATATGGAATTTGAGATAAGATTCAGATTCGATTCAGATTTGTTTCCATTTAAACATTTAAATGGTATATAAATAAAATTATATATTCAGATTTGAATTCAGATTCAATATTTGACAATATTGTTATATACAAAAAAAAATTTGTATGTCTAATATTCTAGATTAGTTAATTGAAATAATATGTTACCAAAGTAACCTCTTTTGTGTAAATTAATTAATCTATAATATTAAAATGTTTTGTGTGTGTTTGAATTCAATGCGTTTAGCAACCGGCCCAAAGCAAGATTGTTATTTTGTCGAAATTAAAACATGCTTGTGGTAAGAAATATATGACAATTGTTAGGTTTTTCATGTGAATGTTAAGTCGGTCCAAAAAAAGACTTAATATTTGACAGGATCTTATTTTCAATATTTGATTACTACACCAAGAGTATCACTTACAAGTTGATTTTCTATCCAAATACTAAAATCAATGTTGTGTTAGGTATCTTGTATGGGGATTGATCAATTATTTGAATCTGTAAATTAAAATTATATTTCAGTAATAATTGTGAGGTTGTTGTTTGATATTATCTTCTGTTCTTTTTCAGTCAATATTTCTGCAGCTACAATATCTACAAATATTAACAGTATCCCTGTGCTTAACGGCACAAATTTTAAGGAATGAAAAGAGAACGTTATAATAGTTTTCGATTGCATGGATCTAAACCTAGCACTTCAGATTGTGTAACCTACTGCTCTTAAGGATACATCTACATCTGATGAAAAGAGGGAGATGGAGAAGTGGGAATGCTCAAATCGCAAGTCTTATGATTATAAAATGTGCAATTGCAGAGTCATTTAGGGACACTATGTCTGAAGAGCCTAATGCCAAATCGTTCCTTGCCGAACTAGAGAAACGTTTTGCAAAAAACGAAAAAACTGAAACTAGTACTCTTTTTGAGTAATCTTGTTTCAATGAGATAAAAAGGCAAAGGAAACATAAGTGAGTACATTTTGGAAATGTCTCATACTGCTTCAAAACTAAAGACACTCAAGCTGGTATTACCTGATGAACTGCTTGTGTATTTAGTTTTGATCTCTCTTCCTGCACAATTCAATCAGTTTAAAGTCAGTTACAACTGCTTAAAAGAGAAATGGACTCTTAATGAGCTCATTTCACATTGTGTGCAAGAGGAAGAGAGGATAAAGAAAGATAAGACAAAAAATGCTCATTTGACATCGTCTTCTAAGGACAACAGGAAAAAGAAAAATAAGGAAGCTGCGGTCTCAAGATCGCAGACGAAGCAAACTAAGGGAAATAAAGTTGAAACTACAGAATCTGGTTGCTTCTTTTGTAAGAGGACATATCACAAGAAAAGAGATTGCGTCAAGTACCACGCTTGGCGTGCAAAAAAAGATATGTCTCTTACTCTTGTTTGTTCTGAGGTTAATTTAATTTCGGTACCCAAAGACACTTGGTGGGTAGATTCTGGTGCTACTACTCATATAAGTGTGTCTATACAGGGTTGCCTGAGCTGCAGAAAACCGAGTGATGGTGAAAGATACATCTATGTGGGTGATGGCAAGCGGGTTGAGGTTGAGGCTAATGGAAAGATTAGGTTATTCTTAAAGGCCGGATTTTATTTGGATTTGAAAGAGACATTTATTTGAAAACATTGGACACATTCGGTTACTCTTATTCATTTGAAAACAATAAATTTAGTTTTTTCCAAGATACAAATCTTATTGGTTCTGGTCTTTTATCCGGATATGATATCCTATATTTGCTTGATACAATTTCCTCACATAATGAAACCTTGCATGTAAATTCTCGTGGTGCTAAAAGAAAATTAACGAGTGAGAATTCCTTATCACTGTGGCATAACTGTTTGGGTCATATATCCAAACAAAGAATTCAGAAACTCGTGTCAGATGGAATTCTTGATTCTCTTGATTCCTCAAATTTGGATATATGCATTGAGTGTATCAAGGGTAAACAGACAAACAAGACTACATTTGGTACCGAGAGAGCTTCAGACGTCTTAGAATTGATACATTCGGATATTTATGGGCCATTTCCTACACCCTGTAGAAATGATCAACAATACTTTATCACATTCATGAACGATTACTCTTGTTATGGGTATCTATATCTCATCCATGAGAAGTCCTAGTCAATAGACATGTTCAAATCATATAAAGCCGAAGTTGAAAATCAATTAGGCAAAAGGATTAAAACCGTTACATCTGACCATGGTGGTGAATACTATGGTAGATATGATGGTTCAGGTGAACAACGTCCAGAGGCATTGAAAAATACAGCATATATACTTAATAGAGTTCCAACTAAAGCTACAATTAAAACCTCATATGAACTATGTACTGAGAAAAAACCAGTATAAAGCGCTTGCATATTTGGGGTCAGCTGAGGTAAGGCCTTATAGGCCAAATGAAAAGAAACTAGACTCTAAAATACTTAGTAGTTATTTTGTTGGATACTCTGAAAGGTCAAGGGGGTATAAGTTCTATGATCCCACTTCAAGAACTATTTTTTGAGATGGGTAATGCCCGGTTCTTTGAGGATCTTGAGTTTGGGGGTTGGGAGATACAGTTAGAGTTTTTTGTCTTTGAGGAAGAACATGTGTCTCTTCCCTCAGTTATTGTTGATCATGATCAGAGTGTTGTCATTCCTAACAGGGATCATGAAACAACTCAAGTTCAAGTCAATCTCGATAATCTTCCTAATCAAATTCCTGATATTATTAATGAGGAACAAACTCAACAATCTCAAGAACATGAAGTGTCATTAAGAAGATCCACTAGAGAAAAGAGAAGTACAATTTCGGATGATTATATTGTATTTCTCCAAGAACATGAGGTAAACTTGAAAATGGTGGAAGACATTATTATCTTTCTCCAGGAACAAGAAACAGATTTTGGACTTGTGGAAAATGATCCAATCAACTTCCGTTAGGCCATGAAAAGTTCTAAATCTCAAAAGTGGATTGATGCCATGAACGATGAAATTAAGTTCATGAGTGACAATGACGTTTGGGAGCTTATCCCATTGCCCGAAGGTGTCAAACCCATTGGTTGTAAATAGATATTTAAAACCAAGAAGGATTCATAGGGCAATATCATAAGATCTAAAGCTCGTCTTGTCGTTAAGGGCTACACTCAAATGGAAGGCATTGACTTTAAAGAGACTTTCTCTCCGGTTTCATTGAAAGACTCTTTCAGGATAATAATGGCACTAGTGGCACATTTTGATCTTGAGCTTCATCAGATGGATGTTAAAACAACGTTTCTTAATGGTAACATTGAAGAAACAATTTATATGCAGCAATCAGAAAACTTTGTTTCGGAAGATCCAAAGAAAATGGTTTGCAAATTAAAGAAATCCATCTATGGGCTCAAGCAAGCTTCCCGTCAGTGGTATCACAAGTTTCATAATGTCATTACTTCTTTTGGTTTTAAACCAAATATAGCTGATGACTGTATATACCACAAGTTTAGTGGGAGTAAGCATATTTTTCTGGTATTATATGTCGATAACATACTGTTTTCCAGCAACGATATAGGCATATTGCACGAAACTAAGAGATTTCTTTCAAATAAATTTGAAATGAAAGATCTTGGTGACGCCTCTTTTGTATTATGAATTCAGATACATAGAGACCGTCTTAAAGGTGTTCTCGGAATCTCACAAAAGGGCTATATCGATAAGGTTCTTAAGAGATATGGCATGCAGGATTGTAAACCAGGTGACACCCCTGTTACTAAGGGAGACAAATTTAGTCTTAATCAGTGCCCAAAGAATGATTTTGAAATAAAAGAAATGGAGAAGACACCTTATGCTTCGCCTGTAGGGAGTCTAATATATGCTCAGGTTTGCACACGACCTGATCTAGCATACATATTTGGGATACTAAGCACATATTTCAATAATCCGGAAATAGACCATTGGAAAGCAGCCAAAAGGATCATATGATACTTACTAAGAACAAAAGATTAAATGCTTACATATCGGAGGTCGGATCAGCTTGAGATCATTAGGTATACCGACTCCGATTTTGTTGGGTGTCAGGATAGTCTAAAATCTACATTAGGCTATATAAATATCCAATCAAGGATTATGGCTGCAAATTTTTGTTACTGGACTGTGCATAGTGGCATTAAAAGACCACTCAGGTTATTGTGTGACAACAAGTTAACAGTCCTTTATACTAAAAACAACAGTTTGACCAAGGCAAAACCATATAGAGGTCAAATTTCGAGTTATGAAAGAAAGAGTACAGAAAGGATAATTGTCCATAGAACACATCAGTACTAACTCCATGATTACGAATCCGCTCACTAAGGGATTGCCACCCAAAGTGTTTCATGAGCATGTTGCTCATATGGGTGTCAAATCAGTTGAGAATTATGCATTTTAGTGGGAGTATGTTTTTAGTGTTTTTATGGTGTCAAACATATGTTTGGTTAATTATGTTTTTCTTTCAAGTCATATCTGCAGATTTAAAGTTTTAAAGTTTAATGTATTCTTATAGTTTTGTGATTGATCTCGATAAAGTTTAAGGTGGACCAGTGGGAAATAAACATACTATTCCGAACCACACTTTATGTTATTTCCATGCTACACACCTATACTTGATCCATGTCGTTGATTATATTGATATACGTGATCATTGTTGGATCTAGTTATGTCAATGTAACATAGATCTCTTTGATCCTATGTTGATATGATTGATGGACATGATTGGTTGATGACGATTACAAGTTGATGGCATTATTGAGCTCTTAAGGTTATACTGTGACATACAATACTAAGGTTTGTGCATGTATATGAGTATGTCGTCCAAGTGGGAGATTGTTGGATTAATGGACTCATATTATATGTACATGGATAATTTAACAATACGGATTAATTGTATGTTATGTGTTATCTTGCGGTTTGGCCCAAATATTAGTGGTCCTACGGATATTAATATTAAGTGGGCTAATATGTTGTCTCATAAAGTATATGGCTCAATTGTGTAGATACATATGGGCTTGATCGTAATTGATGATAGGCTGATTAGGGTTAAGAACCACTATATATATAAAGGTTATGATCTCCGGTTGATCATACGTTACTTCTTTCTGACATCCCATTGTGAGAGAGAGAAACCCTAGCGTGTGTATCAACTGGAAGATACCCTAACCCTAGACGATCTCCATTCCAACTTAAAAGTTTGCTGTTATGGATTTAGGTACGCTTCCGTTTATAATTTGTTCTAAATAATTTGATATGAAGGTTATAATATTTATGTGATTTATTCCAACATGTATGGCTCAGATCGGTGATCCAGCATATCTAACAATCATGTGGAACCCTCGACATCGAAACACTGATTGTGATGAAGACAATGCTACTTGTGTTGCACAGTTTAAGGAAGGCTTCATAAAAGATGACAGAATGAGACACATCAATGCAAAGTACTTCTATACTCACGACCTTCAAGATGAAGGATTCATCTGCATTCAAAAAATCCAATCGTGCAACAACGTGCTTGATCTATTTACCAACGCACTTCCTAAATCTTTTGTTCAGCAGTTGAGGTACAAGACTAAGGTGATGCGCACTGTAGGGGAGACTTAAGGTGATACGCACTGTAGGGGTGACTGCTCCTTTTTCTTCTATCAGGTTTTTATCCCACTCGGTTTTTTCTGACAAGGTTTCAACGAGACAGTCGTTAGCACCCAACCATTGTTAATATTATCCAAGAATGAATGTTATAATATAATATATGTAGATAAATATGAGCAATGAGATAAATAGGAATAATATTGTGCATACAAAACGTCAAAGAAATAAGGACGAAATTGATAACGTCAATTTTTGGGCAAGCTTTTATTTCGTTATAAAGTATTCGTTGTATCGAGACGTTATTTATTATGAAGTAATCTCTTAACACTCTCTACAAAATACAACTATATCCGTGATATTTCATCATCAATTTTTAAAAGAAAAATAACGTTACTCCTTATTTTTTTTTTTCCGAATCATATTTTTATAACAAGCTCTATATTTTCCCCAAAAAATAAAAAAATAAGTGTCAACGAGAGCAAAACCAGCTCAGGAAAACGTAGATGGGCGTATCAGATACGGGCGGAAAGCAGAACACTCCCATTGAAGTCCACGCTCCTTTTCCATCGTTTACCCGACCTTTACCCGTCAACGACAAACACTTCCCGCTTTTTCACCCAAACAACAAAGCCTCATCACATACACCACTTCACACCCCTTTCTCTACCCCTCTCCTCACATCACCGTGTTCGCACATCATCATCAATTCATCATGATTGTTGAGATAGGTGAGATTGTGTGGAAGTTGAAGTACGGTGGCGATGAGGAGTTGAGGGGAACGGTGAACGAGCTTGGAGTGTTGGTTGAGGAGAGGAGGGCTGATGGGGATTGGATCAGTGAGGAAGGGGTCGTGTCCGTTTTGGTTGATCGGATGGCGGCAAGGGAGGGTGGTATCGAGAGGGTGGAAATTATTAGGTTGTTGAGATGTATTGTGCGGGAATTCGATCATTGCAAGGTATCTGGTCACTATTCCTAGTGTTTGATTTGCTTAGGTTGGGTCAAGAAGGCTTTGCCTCATTGTGTTTCACACCTTTCTAAGGACATCATGAAACCACGGTTCGAATGTTAATAAATGTAATAGAGATAAGATTGTAGACATCTTGCCACACGTAGGAAGTATGTATTATGCCATTATTAAGTTCAAAAAGAGTGTTCGAAGTTGGAATGACAATACTATGTAGCTTTTTTTTTTCGCTTTTTTCTTCTGTATGTGTGGGTTATGGCAAAGTTGTGAGTAATTTGATAGAAATAATTTTGGAAGGGGCCTGAATCCTTTTGATAAAGAGTGCAGGAGCTGATGGGAGACGTTACTTCCTTGACAACACTGATCAAGTCTTTAGCACGGGACGCTGCAGAACGCAGGGAGGCAGTTGGGTTGCTTTTGGATCTATGCCATCTTTCTGTAGTTCGAAGAAGGATTGGGAGAATCAAAGGCTGCATACTTATGCTTGTGACCCTAATGAATGGTGACGACCCACTTGCTTCCTCTGATGCTGGAAAAATTCTGAATACTATTTCCAAAAATGTTCAGAATGCTATTTATATGGCAGAGGCTGGTTATTTTGTTCCCTTGGTCCAGCACCTTAAAGAGGGTAATTAATGTCTTCTATTTTCCATTTCATAACCTTTTGTGTTTCTCTCGATGCACTCAGAAAAATTATGGTGTTTCATGTTTACTGCCGCTGCTGCAATATGCACAAGATGACGAACGCCAGCCTGAAAGTAATTGAACATTATCACATCCTGCTGCTAGAATCCAGTATTTGGTGATCCTTTTGATTCACTCTTTTCTTGTGGTGTATGAACTTCGAACTTCCTTAGATGCAAACCAGTATATTGATATGGGTTCATATTTCATAACCTTCCTGTCATCCGGCTATCTGTCTTCATAAAGAACTGCATATGTGCTCATTGCTTCCCATATCTGAATTTACCCTAGAAAGCCATCATCATCATCTTTTCATCATGTGGGATTGAAGTTCTACAAGGAGAGGTTGGCCACAAAAACCCTCTGTCCATTTTGAATGGTGTGGAGTCATAGTAACTTGCAACATGTCCTTTCATTTTTTATGATTTCAATCCCCTCTCTTCCTTCATTCACACGAATTCTGTCCACTCCATGCCTTAGTGCTCTTCCTGATCTTCATATGGCTAAAAATATTTTCCTTGCTTCCTCTTCTGCCAGAGCTATTTCTACCTTCCAAAGGATCTGTATTTTACTTATTTGATTTTCAGTCGTTTCTTGGATTAACCCAAGCATTCTCATTTCCGCCACACTAACCTTTTATGCATGACCTGTTCTTCATCCTGCATATAACATAGCTGGTGTTGTGAACATAAAATCTTCCTTTCGGATCTGCAGTATTCTTTCATCAAATAAATTCCTGGGAGGCTCCTTAATTTTTGTCATCCTGCAATGCTCTTGTGGACTTGCACTAGATACTGGGACCTAAACTTTCAGTTTAACCTTGCCATAAAGTCTGCAGTTGGAGTTCCCTGGTTGAGATAACTGAAGTTTGGTTTACAACTAATGACTACAAACTGTTGCTTCATCTACAGATAAGAAAAATGTCCCCGACTTGTGGTTTTATCATTGTTATCTCACACAGTCTTCATCGTGACAGGTTCTGAAATGAGCAAGATTTTCACAGCTACCGCTCTTTCGAAAATGGTGCTCTCTGAACAGTCCCGAGCATCTCTTGGAGAAAATGGATCTGTGGAACCACTAATCATCATGTTCAAAATTGGCAAGCTAGAAGCAAAGATATCAGCGTTAAATGCACTGAAAAACCTATCTCTCTCGGCAAACCTGGTTCCTGTCATGCTTTCTTCAGGCATTCTATCTCCTCTCCTGCAACTTCTCTTCTCAGTAACCTCTTCCCTCACGTCCCTTCATGAGCCAGCAGCAGCACTTCTGGCAAAGGTAGCCCAGTCCGAGCCCTCTCAGATCAGCAAAGACGTGGCTTCTCAGATGCTCTCACTTCTTAGCTTGTCAAGTCCACTTATTCGTTGCAACCTTCTACAAGCTGTGCACAGCATTGCATCCCATCCTAGCTCATCTAAGGTTCGGAGCAATATGAAGAAAAACGGTGTTGTCCAGCTTCTCCTTCCTTTTCTCACTGATTCTGATGTTAAAGTAAGAGTCGCCACTTTGAATTTGCTCGACACAATCACAAAAGAGTTAACAGAAGACCTTGAACAAGAGTACTTGATAGGAGAAGACTATACTCGGATGATTGTCCGCATAGTTTCAACTTCTGTATTGGAAGCAGAAAAAGCTGCTGGCCTCAGTTTGATTAGTGGTATTCCTGTTGGTGATAAGCAGATGACAAATGTACTAAAAGGTGCAAATCTGCTGCCCATTCTGGTTTCTGAACTAAGCTCATCTTGTAATTCAACGCCATTGAAAAGTTCGATGTCAGAAGCTATTGCAAGTATAACTATGCGGTTTACAGATCCCTCCGACAAGAAAACACAACGGTATGCGGTGGAACTTGGAGTGATTCCCCTGCTTGTGAAGATTCTGTCGGAAGGATCAGGCACCGCCAAGCTAAGAGCTGCAACATCACTTGCTCAGTTATCACAGAATTCACCTTTTCTGCGACGGTCCAATGTTTCCAGGTAAATTATCTGAACTTTTCATGCAAATCCTGACTTGGTTGTGTTGCCTTGTTCTCACTTCTTAAAGTTGTGACTTAATTTCTAGTATCGACATATATGTTTGTTGAGTAACTACCTTAGGTCCAAGTTCCAATCCAATCTTTTATACTTTGTTGGCATCTAACAAGTTCTTAAGAATGATAGAGATCTGACGCACCTGTTTTTTAATTCTATATTTTGAAACCTTCTCTATCACATGCCCAAGCTTATTATAGAGATCGGCAAACATAGATATTATCTTATATGTTCTCTTAGGGCTTGGATGTCTCCTATTTGACGATAATCATATGTTATCAGGTGGACTTGCATTTCTCCCTCGAGAGAGGCATTTTGTGAGGTTCATGGTGACTACTGTACTGTCAAGGGCAACTTCTGCTTGATCAAGGCCGGTGCTATTCCCCCGTTGATTCTTGCTCTGCAAGGTAAAGAGAAAGAAGCTGATGAAGCCGTCTTGAACTGCATTGCCACCTTATTGCTAGACGGACTCTCGGAGAATGGGTCCAATTTCTTAGCCAAGATGGACGGTGTTGAGGCTATCATAAGCATCCTTGAATCAGGGACAACGACCAAGGCGAAAGAGAAAGCTCTGTGGATATTGGAGCGACTGTTTCATGTCCAAGCTCATAGATTAAAGTATGGGGCCTCTGCACAAGTTTTGCTCATTGATCTAGCACAGACAGGTGATCCTTGTTTGAAACCAATGGTGGCCCGAATTTTGGCACAACTTGAGCTGTTGCAAGTTCAATCAAGCTACTTTTGAGAACCTATAAACGAACTCGGACAGCTGTTCTTCGGCTTCTGTTTGAGGCCTTGGCTCACTCCAGCTGTTATAGTGGCGCTCAAGTCTCTCGCTGGACCCTGAAATGAAGGGCCAAGCAAGGAATGCAATTCCATCGGAGAGGAATGAAGAACTTTTTAAGCATGGTCCTCTTCAATTTCGGTATATCATTTGTTGGAACCAAACTTCAGCTGCTACAAGTACATGTGACAAGTTTCAGTTTCTATTTCTGGTTTTTGGACTTCTTTCTTTGTGGAATGTGGCACTTCGGTACACCGTAATATTTGAGGGATGGTGTAATTGTTTATTGTACACAAGATGTGTGTATCATATAGAAGAGCTTTTCATATGACTATTGTTATTTTTAATAGTACTGCATACATTGGATCAAAGAGGTGTTGTTGAACACGAAGCAGAAGATGTGAACATTGGATTAAGCTTATTAATGAGTAATGCCGGAAAATTAGTCTTGCTCGTACTCAGCACTTGATATTGATATAATGTGATATCAAACTTCATTCTCGGCAACCTCGTATATGGCGGGTGGTTGTTGCCAGCAAACACTAATGGAGTACACCACCCATAAGCAACTCCATCTGAACAATGATTAAAAGCATTTATAAAATGGGGTTACCTTTTGTACTGCAAAGGATAGCCGAGAAACTACTACAAGAGTCATAAATAATAATTTTGTATTGTTTGTTTTCCTTTCCCTATGTAATTGTTCATGAAACAAAATGATTAAGGAAAAAACGTTGGAGGAGATGAAAATTATTATTTTGTTATAACCAGTGTCACAAAGACAAATTTTCATTAGTAAAGAAAAAGTCATATAATCCCTTATCTTATATGTTGATGCAAACAAGCAAGGATTACGACATGCAAGATCAAGACGACAGACAAGATTGATAATTAGAACACGCTCTCTCTTTACAAACGAGGAGTTCTCAATATTTCGAAAAAATAACAATTGAATATGACAATCGTCCCAAATTAGGGTTAAATAAACAAGCAAAATCCTAGCTCCAAACTAATAAAATTAAATCTAATATCCTTAATCTGACTATACTAAACAAGAATACGATTCTTATTCCTTTCTAGGTTTTTTGTTTTCTTCAATTTTTATCAGATCAAGGAGTAACACTTGCAGGTCCATGACAAATCGTCAAACACAATGAGAGGTATAAAAGGTGAGCAGATAAAAGCAGGAAACGGAGAGTATTTCAGCAAGGTGATTTGGTTTGGATTCGGCTGAGCAGAGAACGTTTTCTTGGTGCCAGATTTGGGAAGTTACAACCAAGAGCAGTTGTTCCGTTTTGTGTATTGGAGCGTATCAACAACAATGTGTATCCTATTTAAGGGCACTCGACTCTGTGTGCTGTAGTGTTCACTACATGAAGCTACCTGACAGAGTCACATGATGGCGGCTTAGCTGGGCATTTTGGCATTGACAAGACGCTACCTTTGGTTCAAAACATTTTTTACTAGCCACAAATTGAGCGTGGTGTGGCGCGTTTGGTGAACAGGTACAGAACACGTCATGTAGCTAAGACGAAAGCTAGCAATGCTGGGCTGTATACACCGCTAAGAAGAAAGCGCACATGCAGAGAAACAAAGATTCCATCATGGTTGTTGTTGTTGACAGATTTTCAAAGATGGCTCATTTCGGTGCTGCCAACCGGACATTTGATGCATCACAGGTAGCTCGGCTGTTCTTTGAAGATGTTGTTAAGCTGCATAGGGTTTTGAAGAGCATTACATCCGACTGAGACGTCAAGTTTATGAGTCCCTGGCGTTTACTAAGAACCAACCTGTAATTTAGTTAGTCTCATCATCCACAGATTGACGGTCAGACTGAACTGGTGATAGAAGTTTGGACAATATAATACATAGTTTAGCTGGTGAGTTCGTGTGTAACCGGACCGTCAACCACACTACTGGAAAGGCTCATTTTGAGATCGTCTATGGACGAAACCCTCATACGCGGTTGGATCTTGTGCCGTTACAAGTTGGGAAATAGTCCAGCTTTGATAAGAAAGCCCATGCTAACAAGATAAAAGAACGAGAGGTATAAAATCGTCAAACAGAACGAGAGGTATAAAAGGTGAGTAGATAAAGGCAGGAAACAAAGAGTATTTCAACAAGGTGATTTGGTTTGGGTTCAGCTGAGCAAAGAACATTTTCCTGGTGCCAGATTTGGGATGTTATAGCAAAAAGCAGATGGTCCGTTTTGTACATTGGAGCGTATCAACGACAATGCGTATAAGATTGACCTGCCAGAGGAGTATAGCGTTTCACAGACATTTAATGTTGCTGATTCACAGCCTTACGAGTCTGATGTTGATGACATGGATTTCTTGAGCTTAAGCAGTGATGACGAATCAGATTCGAGGGCGAATCTTTCAGCAGCAGGAGAGGGGAGGATGATGCACAGTCGACGATGTTGTCGTTGTCGTAATGTTACTGTTCACAGGCAGAATGTTTTAGAAATCAAGGGACACTGTGTCGGAAAGCAAGGAAACTTTACTCGTTGAAGCAAAACAACGAGAGCAACACAACTCACTATCCTTTGGCTGTGAAATTTGCTTATTTCGGTCATTTGAGATCGTTTAGATCCTGTTTTGGACTTTTTTATGTTTTTAGTATTTATTTTAGGATATTTTCATAATTTCGTATTTTTAGGATTTTTCTTCTATTTAAGCACTTGTTAGCCATCATTTTGAGATCTGTTTTTATGAGATTCGGTTATTAAAACCCTAGCAGAGAAGATATGGAGTTTCCTCTTCACCTATCCTTATCTTTTTGATTCGTTTACTTGGATCTTTTATTGTTGTGTTGTTCTGTTATCATATGTTATGGTTCATTTTCTTTTTGTTATGATTAGTAAAGTATCACACAATCCATTTCATTCCTAATGTAAAATGATGTGCAAAACGATACTGACTGTCTTTTGCAGCATAAAAGGTTTTCCCTTATAAATAGGTTAAGTTCTATTATCAAAACCTTCTTGTAATTGCGATTGAGGTCTCAATACAGATATTAAGAGGGTGAGCTACTCCACACCAATGTAGCTGCTCAACAGACAACTTGGATAGGCGAGGAGCTCGAGATGAACCCCGTTGAAGTCGGTTCTAGAACTGCTGTCAAGATCAGCGGAGGGAGAATGCAAGCTCGCTCGAGGCCAATCGAGCTCTTTCAGATGTGTCAAATGTGGTAAGGGTCGAGGCATTTATATAGCTGCAGGAGATACTTTGAGAAGGTAAATAGATCGATTCGAACATGGAAATAAGATCAAATCCTTCTAACTAAGGAAAAAAATCAATCAAAGAGATCGATTCGAGCATGGAAATAAGATCAAATCCTTCTAACTAAGGCAAAAGATCAATCAATCATTTAGACTTTTAATTATTTTAGTGTGAAAGGCACAATTATGGGTGAGAATTCGTTTTTTAATCCAAAAATATTTGGTTTCGATTAACCGAAAATCCATTTGGTCTTTGAAAAATCAAAACTGAAATCAAACCAAATTTAATTCGATTTTCCGGTTTCGATTAACCCAAAAAATATTCGATTTCCGTTCGCTTTTGATTTTTTATACCTAATTTCATTAAGAAGTAAAAAATATACAAAAAGTTATTTAAGTTAGAATAAAAACTTTTTAAAAATAAAAAAATAAAATTTACTTCATGAAAACATTATATAAAGAATACAAAGCATTCGAATTGCATTATGAGACTTTTTCAATACTATCCCGTCCCACATAAAATATAACCTTTTGATTAGGCATCCGTGCTGATGCAAAGTTTAACCCATGTGCGATAACGATCAAACATATTTTTTTTTAAAATTTGTCATAAACATTAATGATTTGGTAAGTTATGTATTTCAACCTAATACAGGTTGTGGGACGATCAGACGTGATTAAACATGAAAACGAAACTTGTGTTCATACGTATAGAATTATACAAAATATATATCTATTGTATTTTTTTGTGGGATGGAGGGAGTACAATAATATATGAGAAATATGGAAAGTAAATCATTAGAAAATAGAGAAAAAAAGAAATTCGCTTAATCGAATTATCAAAATTTTTGAAAACCCAAAACTGAAATCGAAAACACCCTAATAACTGAAATATCAAAAACCGAATCACCGAAATCCGAAATAATCAAACCGAACTCAATTTTTCAATTCACTTCGATAATTCGATTTTCGGGTATTTTTCTTCATCCCTAGGCACAATGATACTCCCTTCAACAGTAAGAATACTCATTTTTACCAAATTCATTAATTTTCCACTAAAAAATTGATTTCCAGTGGAGAAGTGTGTGGATGGGGTCCATGGAAAAAAGTTGAAATTGTGACAATGACGGAAGAGGAAAAGGAATTTGGTGGTTGAGAGGCTCAACCCATAACTCCTCTGTAGGAATTCAGTTTAGAGATCTTCAAATTTGATGGCAAGTTATGAGCATCATTGCAACAAAGTTTAGGAAGCTCTATATATATTTCTACTTTTGAAGATGTAAGCGCTTTTATATTTAAACCTCGTTGTGTAAGTTCTATGTGGATTGAACTTATCTAAGATAACTCCTCCATAATTTTTCATGGAGCATTCACAATGGTGCACATTTTCATAGTTTTGAATCCTATAATGTTAGAGCAGCATTTACGATTAGGGGTTTGCGGAGTGACATTGCACAAGATGAAGAATGGCATTTTGTGACAGTCATGTTGTCTGATTTTAAATTTGTCTCGTATTTTCATTATAATTAATGGTGCACATTCTCAAGCTAAAAAAAATGACATAAAATGTTCTTTTTAAGAGTCTCCATAAATTTGGAGGCTCAAATTACTTTATAAACGTAATAATATTTGCTCAAAAAACTGAAAAAGTAGTGATGTTGAGGGGGAAAAAAGCAAAGAGGAGTGATAAAATGAGCCTATGATCTAGAGGCTCTACAAAAAAATTTATAAAATGGATCTTCAAAATTAATGGGTAGTTTCTTTCACCATTGTAGTAGTTGTTTCCTGCTCAACCTGGATATAAGGAGTTATGTAAGTAAAACTCCCTCTAAAATTATCGCTTTGTGGATGCTACGAAGGCTCTTTTAAATGTTGCTATAATGGTGTAAAAAACTCTCCTTCAAATGTAAAGAAACTCCATGTAAAACTTGTAGTTAAAAGTATGCATGCCTTAATCAGCGGGTAACACAATGCTGTCATATCAAAGGGTTACCTACAAGGCTAATAGAAAGCCGACAAGAAAATACAAAATGCAACCATGCAAATATAATCGAGATATGAGTTTGACTCATTGTGATTTTTGTGTGTGTGTGGCTAAAGCGCTTATTGTTTCACTGCAATCGTCTCCAAAGATATAACAATTAACACACTTGAAGTAAGTGCATTGCAGATCTCAAATACATGATGTGCTTACTCATGTCTCAAATATATTCTCGTATGAACGAGACTCATGGCGACAACGAGAGAACTTGAACGACTCAAGCATATTGTTGATGCAAGACACTACGTTGCATAAAGGATTATTTTATGTTTGATGAGGAGGTTATCATCATCAAAATATCTTCTCAAGCTTAATGTTTATAATATCAACAGGCATCCTTTGGCCTGTGAGTCATACCCTTTGGTTAAAGTTAGATAACACTTCATAAAAATTTCTCCTTTTGTGGGTTAACAAACAAAATTAAGGGTAAAAAACATAGAATTAGTTCCTCAACACAGAAAATCAATTTAGAAAAATAAATTTTCGATAATCATCTACTCGAAACATAATTTTCAATGAGCCAACATTTTGTTTTTCAATCTAATGATTGAAACTCACACAAAAACACAAGTAAAACAATTTCTAGCAAAATTCCCCTTGGGCAATCTTTCGTTAAGAGACTCTAGTAAACTGTCAACACTCATTTTCTTTTCTTCTTGGTGGGTAAAGCCCAATTATTGTAACATTCATCATACTAAATAATTAAACCAAAAAAATATAGCATCTATTAACCTCTAAAAAATATGTAAACAAGATAAATGATGGGTGTTACACTTGATAAAGTTATACCTACATTTAGTCACATACTATGCATTTCATAGAGCCCAATGCCTCTGTTTATAGGGCAGAAAATTCACTTAAAACACACAAGATTTCAGCTTTATTTTGCATGTGAGGGGGTTCGAAAGTGATCCACTTGTTCAGGGGATGCTTTAGCACCTTGGTCTCCAACCTTGTTCTCAATAATATTATTTTTATACTGAAACCAGCCCCCAAAACTCAAAATCAGCTCTCCATCTTATCAATTATACTCCCACAAAAACACTTCCCCATGATCACATTTTCCACATACAAAAGCTTTCATCAAACTTATTCTCTTTCCCAGATACTCTAAAAAAATCCAGCCTATGTTTAGCAACAAAAACACACCAAAAATACAATGAAGGATAGGAGAGGTAAAAACCAAATCCAAGACTTGTACGACAATAGTAAGCCTTTGTGAGAAAAAAGGTATAAATCATTATTTTTCTCAAGTTCTCATACTTTTCGATTAAGGTAAAAAAGTTATAAATTTTGTACCTAATGTGCATCTTACATCTTCTCTTATTAGCACAAAACACCATCTAAATAAGAGGGGCAAGAAAGGAAGGTGTTGGCTTCCCTAAGTGAAGGAGGTGCTCTAAGCTTTCAACCCACCACCAACACCATGATTTCTTCTTGACTCACTTGTAAGAGAACTTTGTTGGACTATACTTATTTTCTTGGTCTCTTTCAACACTCTCAACCATATGCATGAGGCGTTATGCACATATCTAAGTTTGCATGTGGCATATCTATAGGAAGATGGTGAAAGTGCATGTCTTTCTTCTTTAAACGTCATGTAGTCTTCCACAAAGGAAGATGGTGAAATAAGGTTGCATGTGCTATGTGGACAAGTTAGACTCAAGATTAAGACATAAAAACAAATATTTATGTTCATATATTAACGAAATTTGGTGAAAACCACTTGATTTAAATAAAAAGATATATGAAAATGATGAAAGATGACTCATTGGCCTAGTGCATGACATATAGTGGGCTTTCATGTGTCTTGTTAATGCTTTAAATCTCCTGGGTTGGTTTATATACTTGTTAAAAAGACATAATTATAATGCTCATCCTAAGTGTTTTGTGCAAATATGAGTTCATTTTGGCTATGAGTTAGGATACTAGCATTGGTTTTTAGTTGTAATGAATCAATGGGAAGAATTAAGTTGAAATTAAATGACAAAACATCGTATCACGTCATTGATTTTAGTGTCTTGCCTAACAATTGTCATGTGTAAAGAGATTGTCTTGATATCCTTAAACTCACGTTCTGTTAATGATGAGTAAAGAGCTTCATGCTTGTCATCTTATAAAGCCCTTTCGGAAATTTATGCTTTCATAGTGTTAAAGACTTGAAAAAACTAGTTAATGCGTCTTCTCTTGTGACGGCTTAAACTTTCTTTACTAGAAAGCTTGAGAATAAAATATAGTAATGTCTCTTCGATATTGAGTCGTGGTCTTAAAAATAAGGAAATCTTGTACCTATAACATATTAATTGGTGGAAAAATTATAACTTGGCAAGATAAATTTCTCGTTGAGATATTGTAATTCAAGAGTCGCAATTAACATAAAAATTATTTCTTAAAACGAATGGAAACCTAATGCCATCGCGTCATTAGGAGCATACAAACTCCATGTGTGGGCTCGTATAACATTGGGTCGAGCACCACAAGCCACTATAGATTATCAACCTATCAAGCCGTGATTTTTTGATATATATAGTACAAAGATTATTGGTTCACAAAAGGTACTCAATAGGAAGGATGAATGGAGTACTTCGATTTTCTTTCAATTTTTTCTTAAGTAACACAGGCAAGAAGGCCTGGATCTTCCTCTGGATGATTTTCTTGTCAGTTTTCTTTGTTGATTTGTGTTGTGTCATCGATCTTGTTGATTGAATGAATGATCAAGGAGAGGGAAGAGATTGACATAGTGTTTATATTGGTTCATGACCTACCAAAATTATGGATAAGAGATTTACATCCAATACCAAATGGATTTTTCGAAAACTTATACTATGATCTTTCTTTTCGTAGTACTATGTTCTCCTATTGTGCAATCACCAATCATTCTTGACTGTGAACTTCCTTCGCAATGTAACTACTCCTAGTCACACTTGAGACCAACTACTACAATCTCCAAATCCTCCAAAATATGGGGTTGAACAGCTTCACACGTTTTAAAAGTTTTCAAAACAATTGTTTTAGCAAGATATGCATCTTTACTCAGTATGGGGTTAGTCCACAATATAATCTACAATCGTGGAAAGTGGATAATCAAGAATATGTAAAGAGAATCTCGTCAATATTGATTCAACTATGCACTATCATATTTAAGGATGAGTCGTCGATAAGATCAATCTTAGTTAATAGAAAGACCTGAGTCTTCATCCTAACATTCTATGTCAGTTGGCAAGCCTGAGTCTTTGTTTATGCTGACATTCTTGGATCTAATTTAAGACCTATTATCACTATTAGTATCATTAATTCAAAATTATTTGTAATCATCAAAACATGTGGGTTCAGCAAAGATCTTCTATATAATAACATCTTCTTTGTACATGAGCTATTACCAGATGAAGTGATTATTTGAAATAAACTTATGTTTACTTCTTTTAAGGTTGGCCTTGGAAAGAAGTGAAGCAACAACGGCTTGACCACTCGCTTAAATCATAATCTTTGTCATGTGTTGTTAATTAACTTAGGAAAATCTCGATTATCTGACTAACCAACAAGTAATCTAACAATCCAATAAAAACCGAACCTTGACACATGAATTGACGAATTCGGATCCCTAGATTTACACCTTCATCATTTTTCTATTAATTGATTGACTTTTCCTAGTTTTTATTTTCACCTTCTTTTAGTTTAGTTAAACATAATGTAGTGATCGCAACTCGTCACCGAACATGCCACACAAAATTAATTTCCTCCACTTAAACTAACTAAAAAGTAGATAGGGTAAGCATGAGGTCGATCCCAGAGAGAGAATATAACACGGAAGAAACTAAGCTTAATTATTTCACCTTGTGAATGATTCCAAGTCGTTTCAATCATGGGGATGATAATAATGATTATGAAATAAAAATAATAGTTAGCTAAGTTTGGAAATAATATGTTATAAAACAATAATGAACATGTAAATTTGACCATGATTTTGAAACAATCATTGATATAATCATGATTTAACTTACAGTGTGAGGTTGTGATTATTATGACATAATAACACACAAAGGACTTAAGTTGGCCCTATAAGAGTATTGTGACACTCACATAAACAAATAGAAAACTTAGTCTACCAACCTAATTTATTCACATGGAAATAGATTGTGAGAGGAATGTGCAATCCCTCCAATTGTATAGAAATTGATGTAATAAATCTGATATGTATTAATCATAATGTAGTTAGGTGATGAAGATTAGATGAGCCACCAGATACAACTACTACAAATGACTTTAGATAAATAACTAATACATTGATGAATAATAAAAGAATGTCAAAGTCTTCAGTATCTAGGAACTGAGCTTGCAGACGAAGACCCACACAGGATACATCAATGTGCAACAGATCTATGTGTAAACGAGATTACAACAGGGACTGATGCGAAGAGGTCTCACAGTACAGAATACAGACTAAGGTGCAACAGATTGGGTGCAGCAGAGATGATTGTTGATGGTGGGGCCAGAGATCTGGAGTCATACCAAGATTTGAGTTAAAGTAGCAACAACAAAAATTTCTGAATAAGATGGTGGGGGACACCAGTGGCAAAGTGTTAGCATAAGAAACAGTGTCATGCTATAGTAGCTTCGTTTCCTTAGCCTATAAAAGGAAACTCACGAAGCTCTTTGATTAAAGTTGTTGAATACGGATTGAAAGGTAAGTGTACAAAGAAATCAGCGTTTAAAGATTACTTAAGAGAGTTGAATCGTGAAACACAGTAAAGAAGGGTTCATTAGTCTGTAAGAAGAACATCCTCTACAGCAGAGTTCAGATTGCTGAATTTGTGTGAAGATCGTGGGTCTTTATCTTTTCTCCAAGTTGTTAAGCTTGTAAAAAGAAGTTGTCTTGTAAGCTACAAACAAGAAGATAGTGATACTCACCTCTTGGGTTGACTACACTGATCACCAAGGGAAGACTGGACTAAGCTCTTGTTTATCAATTGATAACAAGTGTCTGAACCAGTATAAATACTCTGTCTCTTTACTCGTTTTCATTGTTTGATATTTAGAACTGTTAGAAATCAGCCTTCACAGCCAAACATAGACAAATTCCAAGAATTGAAATCTCTGTGGTAGACCTTGAACTGTTAGCTATAGACTACCCAAATAGTCTACATAGAACAATGGTGTGCAAACTCATAATCCGCTGTATAAAATTATTAAAACTCGAATTAACCTATTCACCCCCTTTGAGTTATATCTTGGACCTTACAATTGGTATCAAAGCCTCACTTTCCAGACTTACTAGTTTTTGGAAAGAAAAGGTCATATATCTTATTTGCAAAGAAGTTATTAACAGTTTGTGTTTGTGAATAATAATGGCACCACCAAAGTTTCCCAAATGTCCTAACAGTGGAGAACCTCCAACTTGCTCTTTCAACAAGTTCAACCACTGAAAACTAAGAATGCTTGCACATCTCAACCCAATAGACGAAAGGATGCAAGACATTGTCTTGGAAGGGTCTCATATTCCAATGATGCGAGATCCAAAGGATTCAACGAAAGAGGTACAACTACCGAAATCCCCCTGGTCCAGGGAAGACTAGGATCTGGAGATAGTTCATAGAAAAGCTATAAATCAAATATTCAAATCTCTTGATGACAACATGTTTGAGATAGTGATTCATACGACCACAACAAAGGTAGCACGGGAGGCTCTACTACTACGAAATGAGGGAATCAATGAGATTAGAAAAAACAAGAAGGATGTCCTAATGCAACAATATGAATTGGTCTCAATGAGATCTGATGAGAATCTAACTACCTTCTATGAAAGGTTCAATGTTCTCATCAACAATCTCAAAACTTTGGAAAAGAATTTCAAAACCATGGAAGTCAATCTAAAGTTTGTAAGACCGCTTTGTGAAATCTGAAACACAAAGACCACAGCCATAAGGAAATCCAGAGATCTGATAAAGATGTCCTTGGCTCAATTGTATGGTGTATTATATACATACAATCTTGAGGTTGAGCAAAAGAAGCAAATTGATGATGCAAGAAAGAAGACCTTGGCCTTCAAAGCTCAAGAGAGAGTTCTAAAATTCATGGTAGAAGAGGAGTCAAGCGACACCTCGTCTGTAAGTGAACAAGATCTATCTGAAGAACTGGCATTGATGGAAAAGAAGTTCAAGAAGCTATTCAAGAAAAGAACTTTCAAGAAGAACTTCCCCTCAAAACCAAGGATGCAGAAAAGGAAATATGCTACATCTGTGGCAGACCAGGGCACTTTGCTGTACAATGCAGACGACCAACACAAGACTCGTCTGCACCAAAGTTCAAGAAGGACCATAACAAAGGCACCTCTCGAAGAAAGGAAAGAAGCAAAGCTTATACGGCAAAGACATGGAGTGACACAGACTCTGATGATGAAGATATCATATCAAATGTTCAGCTATGTCTCATGTCCAGAGAAGATGAAAAAAAGCAGGTATTTGATCTCTCTAACTCAGATGCCACCATAGAGGAATTGAAGGAAAACCTTCAAGAAATCTCTGAGAACTTTATTTCCCTTTTAAAAAAAATAAAAAAAATCTTAAGCAGATTGCAATTCTCAAAGAAAAATGCAATTCAACAAATGAAAATGCTAACAATAGTCTAATCCATACTCAAGATATACTAAAAGCAGTAAATGGAAAGATAAAACTTCTCAATGTAGTAGTGAAAACACTTATTTTGAGAAACACTAAGCTTCATTATATGCCAATGTTGGAAAGTTTGAGGTGTACAAGTAATATTTTCCTAATTGTTTATAAAACATTTAATTTGTAACAAATTGATAATTTACTAAACATGAGAAAAAGATTTGTCCTCATTTATAACGTGTCAAGGATAGATGCACTTATAATTGATGTCAAATATTGAATCAATTTTCGCTAAGTCTATTTTGACATCAGATTTAACTCATTATTGGAGCATTTTTTTTTTTCATTTGGTGTCAAATTATAGAAATGGCATCACTTTTATCTCATGGTTGGACTTGCTCTAAGAGGCTCCTTAATAACTCTACAAGAAAAGGATAGTGAACTCATCTCTTGTCTTGTCTACACTAGTCGCCAAGGAAAGATTGGATTAGATTTCAATGGTAATTTTATAACGATTATTTGAACCAGTATAAATTATTGTATCCTTTGTTGCATGTCATTTCATATGTTAGAATTCCTAGAATATCACTTGGACATAAAAGAGACAAGTTCAAAGAACTCAAGTCTATATTACAGACTAATTCTGCAAGTCTACAAAAGACATACTGTATACTAACCAAAACCACGTTGTACTAGACTGTCAAGAATTTTTTAAAATAGTTTATTCATCCCCCTCTAGGTTATTTATTATAACTTTGGAATTACAACATATGTGTCATTGAATAATACTCGTCCAAATCAGAAGTATAAGAATTAGAGTTGTAAATGAATGGAACTGTTTGTGAACACCTCAACTCGAGAAAATTTGGAATTCTCCTCCTGAGTGTGGAAACGAACCAAACTTGACATCCAAAAGAGAGTTTGACTCGAATCCAATCAAGTTGTTCGTGAATTTGGAGTTCAAGTTCGATAAAAAAAAAATCCATGAATGATTTGTTTGTAATCTTTTATCTTTCGAATTTTAGTATTTCAAATGTTTATATTGGATGTCTGAACTCGTCTTCTAAACAATTTGATAATGTCAACATGGTTCTGTTGCTATTTTTCATGGTTGTTGGTCAGGGTTATATGTTGTAGGTTATGCTTGGTTTGATCTATGCATTGTTTCTAACTCTTTTGTTGAAATACATGGTATTTTTCCAGTACTCTTGAAAATTTATGGTGATTATCGACAATGTATTGACTTGTTTTTATATTGCTATTTGTCAATCATTGTGGGCTTCAATTCATACAAATACAAAAGCCAATATTATGTAGAAAAAGTTGCTTTACTAAGGTCCATCTCGGGTTCCGCTCAACTCATGGCCCGATGAACTACACACAGTGAGTACTTGAGAACTTGACCAACATAACTTGAACTCAGTGCGAACTCAATTTTTCCCCTCATGTTTCGAGTTCGATTTAAGTTCAACTAAAAATGAATTATATATGCTTGAGATTGAGTTCTTAGAAACTCGTCTCAATTCAATTCATCTACAACTCTAATTAAAACATACAATAATGTGAGAAAATCATTTAACTCATTTAAGGTGGAAGGTTGACTATTTATAGGAAATTGTTCATATGATTATTGAGAGGCTTGTGTTTTCTCCGGTAAGTAAAGTTATCAAAACAGTCTTAAAATGATTTTAATATACTCAAAAGCATTTGAAAATACTAAAAGCATCATAAAACAACATAAAACCTCTTCAAAACACAAGAATCTATCAAAAAAGTTTTGAAATGATATTTAAGCACTCTAAAAACACTTTAAAAGACTAAATACATTTTTTTAAAAATCAAACCTCTTAAAAACATTAAAAACACTAATGGTAAAGACTAATAAATATCATAAACCAACCTATCATCCATGCATAGTGACACATGACATTCCCCCATTGGGTTATTAGGTTTTCATTGTTAGATCTTTTTATTAAACATCGTCACAAAATTGACTTAATTTTATAAGTTTTTTTTTATAAGAAAATTTTGAAGGATTTTCCTTTACTCAACCGAATAACCCATAAACCCGAAGGACCATTTAAATCAGGTTTCGTTGACGGACTCACCATCATAAAGTAGGTCCACACTGAACAAATTTTGATCGTTTGACCTTTTTTCTTTTTGAAGGAATTGATTGAACGACTTATCATGTGTTGTTTTTAGAATCTCACTAAAAAATTAACGAAGTGAGATACAAAATCATCAAATTGGAGAAGAAAGTTGGTAGGAAGTAGCGGCAAATTTTAACAAAGTTCTCCCATTATCTGCTTGTTTTTATCTAACTTGAATTTCACATATTCAAACAATATGATTGTTTTCAAAACCTGATTTTTTTAAAGTATAACTGACATGCCCAAAACATAAACACATATGTATTAGAACTCATACAATACGGGACATATACCTAATGATGCATTCGTAAATGTTTACTAACAAACCAACCAGAGTATGCACAAAACATAGAACACCACCAAGCAACAACAATTCCCCTCCCGTGTGTACTCCCATTCCCATGGTCATATATAGTCTTAGTGACACCAATCCCTTTCACAATTGCACAACATCATTGGCTTGGTCAAACTCTCCTCTTTCATCTGAACTCAACTCACAGACACCAAAACCTCAAACCCTCACCTCAGACCAAACAAAACAAACCCACTTTCCCTTCTCCAATTCCTCCATGGATCTACCCATCATCAAATCTCCCTGATCCTCCTCAAAATGAAGGTACCCTTTTGCTCAATCTGCGAAACAAGGTACAACGAATCCGACAGAACCCCAGTTCTCCTCCACTGCGGCCATGGGTTCTGCCTCGACTGTCTGTCGAAGCTATTTCAATCTTCGCCCGACAACAACCTCGTCTGCCCTCGCTGCCGCCACCTGTCGCTCGTGGGGAACTCCGTGCTCTCGCTCCGTAAGAACTTCGCCATCCTAACCCTCATTCGAGAATCCCACGAATCAGACGAGGAAGAAGACGAGGAGGAGGAGGGTATTGATAATGGGGATGTGGGGTCGAGAAATCGGGGAAATGGGGTGGCGGGATTAGAATGTGGGGTGGCGGGTTCGTGTGTGATCGAGTTGGGGTCACATGGAGAGCTGAAGTTGTTGAGGAGGATTGGGGAGGGAGGGGGGAGAGGGAGAGGGGAAATATGGGAAGGAAGGGTGGGGAGAGGCAGAGGAGGGCGATGTAGGCATAGGGTGGCAGTGAGGCGGGTTGTGGTGGGGGAGGAGGATGATGTGGGGTGGATGGTGAGGGAATTGGAGCGGTTGAGAAGAGACGCTATGTGGTGTAGGAATGTGTGTGCTTTTCATGGTGTAATGAGGGTTGATGAGGAGAGTCTTTGTCTTGTAATGGATAGGTGTTTTGGGTCGGTACTTTCGGAGATTCAGAGGAATGGCGGGAGGTTGACGCTCGAGCAGATACTCAGGTTATTCTTTGAACTGTGTTTTAGGTTTACTAAGCAAGTTTGGGGTTATCTCTTATGTTTCGGAGCAATTTTATTTGAAGAGAAGACATCTTGTGTAAGATTGCGTTGATGGATTTTCAGTGCTAATCTATCTGTTTTGCGCTTTTGTCTTGCCTAACGTGCCATGAGTGTTATTTTGGTTCCTTTTTCCGACGAGTTTCAGATGCTAAGGTTCGTGTTTTAGTAATCTTAGGTGTCTTTGCAAATGATTATTTTTGTGTGATTTGTTTAATTGTGTTTTGGTGTATGTCCTGCAAGTTAAGGTTATATGGTAGAGCTGCAGCATTGGCATCAAAACTAGCTGTGTCTTTCATGGAGGGATCAAACTAAAGCTTTGGAATTAGCTCTAATGGGGTCAACCTTGAAGAGTGAAGATAATGGTTTTGTTTGAACTCTGAATTAATCCTATATCATATCATGTTGCTGAAATGGTTGAATAAGTGGATTTCCCTCGCTTACATTGGCTTGAGTAGGTATCTCTTTAAAATTGTGATGGATTAATTCATTAGGCACATATAGGATGAGTTATCATAGTGTTCACTTTTTGTTAATGATATTGTTTTGATGGACAATGCAAGTGAATGGATGAATGCTGAGCTTTGAGTTTGGAGAAAATCTTTAGAAAATGAGGTCCAAGGATTTGCAAAGTTAAGATGGAGTTAAATAAAATGTGCTTTCGAATGTGAGGGATCACAGTAATGATGACTACATGTTTTTTGATATGGAGTGCGTTCACTGGGGTGTGGGGTTGAAGCTTCTTGTGTGATTGAGTTGGGGACTCATGAGGAGTCTAGGTTGGTGAGGAGGATAGGGGAGTGGAGGAGGAAAGAAATGGAAGATGTGGTAAGGGTGGAGAGGGATGGATGGCCTAGGAATAGGGTGGTAGTGATGTGGGTGGTTGTCAGGGAGTAGGAATATGTTGGGTGGATGGTGATGCAGTTGAAGATGTCGCGACAAGAGACAATGTGGTTTTGAACAGTGCTGTTATTTTGTGATGAGGGTTAGTTGTCATGTCTGTCTCTTCTTATGGATAGGTGATATGGATCTGTGCTTTCGGAGATTCAGCACGATTGCAGAAGGTTAAAACTTGAGTTAATCCTCAGATGGTTAATCCTCAGATTGTTCTTTGAACCATATTTTAGTCTTCAGAACCAAGTTGGAGTTTTAAGGTGTCAATGTTTTCTTTCTCTGTTTTTGGAGGAAAAGATATTTGATGTGAGATTGTGCTCTTGGTTTGTCATTTTGGATTGTGTATGCTAATCTGTTTTTGTTGCACTTCTGGGATAGGTTTACATGCCATGATCTGAACTAGATTTTCTTTTTCTTTTTAAACGATTTTAGAGTAGGAAGTTCATATTGAGTATTCTTGGCATGTATTAACTGCAACTAAAGCTTGCATTACCATGAATGTATCTTGTGCCTTTAAGTTCTTTATTTGTGTCTATTGAAAAAAATTGCTGACTGTCCCTCAACACTGCAAAAGATGAGTGCTAGATCCTAATCTTTTACGTCGGAAAGTGTTCAATTTTGAGTGATGCTTATCACAAAACTCATGAGTTTGCAAGTCACTTATGTCTCTCGATTGGCAAGTCTTCAAACATGTGTGTCGAGAAACCAGTTTTATCAAAAGTATGAACTGATGCTAGTAGCTCACTACATTATACACTTCCCCTCATTTTAAAGCCCACTTAGGCTTCGCATGGATAGTGCGTTGGCCCAACACAAAACAAGTGTCACACAAACACCACAGACACAACAACAACATGAAGTTGCATGATTCGAACTCATGACGTCATTGTCACACATTCTCTGATACCACATTATGGTATCAGTTCCACCAAAAGTCCGAAGTATTGATAGTAGATCCATTATATTATTTGTATCTCAACAATCTATTATGTTGCTAACATGAGTTACGTGTGTGATCTAAGATATGGAGCAGATATTGCAAGAGGGGTGGCGGAACTTCATGCGGTAGGTGTCATTTGCATGAATTTGAAACCATCAAACCTTCTCCTGGACACAACTGGTCGAGCTGTAGTTTCTGATTATGGGCTTCCTGCGATCCTAAAGAAGCATGATTGCAGAAAAGCTGAAGTAGACTATGACACCTCGAAAAACCATTCATGTATGGATTGCACAATGCTCGCTCCACAGTACACTGCTCCTGAGGCATGGGACCCCGTTAAAAAGTCGTTGACTTTGTTTAGGGAAAATTCTATTGGTATTTCAGCGGAATCAGATGCTTGGAGTTTTGGCTGTACTTTAGTCGAAATGTGCACTGGTTCCATCCCGTATGTACTATCTGATTTATTCCTCAAATTTGTGTCACTGCTCTTTTGCATGTTGCTTCTTATCAGTTTGATTGCTTGCTTGTAGTTGGGCTGGTTTGAACGCAGAGGAAATTTGCCAGTCTATTAGGGCAAAAAAACTGCCCCCGCAATATGCTAGTGTGGTTGGTGCCGGGATACCAAGAGATTTGTGGAAGATGATTGGTGATTGTTTACAGTTCAAGGCTTCTAAGAGGCCAAAGTTTGATTCCATGTTTGTAACTTTCCTCCGCCATTTGCAAGGCTTACCTCGCAGCCCTTCTGCAACTCCTGATGGGTAAGGCAATGGAATTACATAAGTGAGCACATACTTGAATCTATGTTATTTCTGCTCTTCCCTTCAGTTGTTCTTCTTTCCTAGTCTTTTTTGTGATAAGTGTGTCAAGGAACCAAACTCTATCAAAAGTTCAAGTCGACGCTAGAAAGTGTCTCATTGATTATTATTATCTTAAATACTCCTTGATTATTATTATCTTAAATACTCCCTTTTATGCATATGCGCTTAATGAGACTAAAAATGGACAATGAGCTTATCACAAATCAAATGTGAACTAAATGCCACAAGTGGGGTTGCAGAATCTAATCTATGACCTCGTGTCACACTAGCCCTAATACCATATCAATGAATCAACCACCATGACACTACTTGATGGTAAAAGCCCTATCCTATTTTTAGTCTCTTAACAAAGTCCAAGCTAATGAATTGACTGTATGCCTGAAATTTGTTTCAATCTTCAACTGATTAGTAGTTTCTTCTGAATATGCAGTGATGTGGTGACATTGCCCACTACGAACTTAGAGGAACCATCTCCACCATTGGTCTTGCAGGTCTTTGAGAATTCTCCCAGCTATCTACATAAGCTGATATCAGAAGGAAATGTTGGTGGTGTGAGGTTTGTATTTAGAAAGATGTTTAATCTCATTAACTTATTAAGATCATTAAGATCAAGACCCTCGCTTTTATAGAAGAGTGTACTACCGTCTTTTATTTCTTGCCTAGCCTGAGAATAAAATAGTCAAATTACGCCTGGTACTCGAACATTGGTTTGGGGCATTTTCTCTACCCCTTTTTACCCCTACAAGTTCACCGTGCGTCCTTGAACCGATAACTATCTTTCGGTTCGGCTAAACTAACCTCCTCCGTTCCTCGGGACTTAACCAACGAGAGGTAGTACCCAACTAAACTACTTGACCCATATGGAGTAGAAAAATATTAAGTATCCAATTTTTTCTTCTCTGAACTGAAATAAAGATAGGAAGTAAGAAAATCTGAAGGTTTATCTTTTTTAGGATGTGGCAATAGTAGTAAACAAGTACTAATATATACTTAATTTTTGTTTTGTTATCTGATCTTCATTTCTTCATTGGCCAGAAACTTCCTTGCTAAGGCTGCAGCATATAATGCTGGTGCTTTGCGCCTTCTTCTGGAAGCTCAGAACGGGGTTGGTCAGACTGCTCTCCACCTTGCATGCAGAAGGGGAAGTTCTGAACTTGTCGAGGCTATATTGGCGTACAAAGAAGCAAATGTGGATATTCTTGACAAGGATGGGGACCCTCCTCTTGTATTTGCTCTTGCAGCTGGATCTCCGGACTGTGTTCGTGCTCTTATCAGACGATATGCCAATATCGGTGCTCGATTACGGGAAGGATTTGGAACGCCATTCGCTCACGTTTGTGCCTACCATGGTCAACCTGATTGCATGCGTGTAGGTTCTTAGTATTCTGATGTATGCAGTTACATTTAGTGCTAATTGAATTGTGCTCTCTTGACATGCCTTATTTCTCCTTGTTCTATGTATTATGGATATTAGGAGTTAATATTGGCTGGGGCTGATCCAAATGCAGTGGATGAGGAAGGTGAATCTGTACTCCATAGAGCTGTGGCTAAGAAATATACTGAGTGTGCAATCGTCATTTTGGAAAATGGTGGTTGCAGATCTATGAGTATCTTGAATCCTAAAAGGATGACGTGAGTGCTTGCTTTACTCCCCTACGATGCCTTTTTGTTTGTATAAACGAATGATGAAACATGTGATTCATTTTGCGACATCATTGTGGTCTCCTATTTTGGTGTTCTTCAATTTTTTGTGTCATCAGCAAGGCATGCTTCTCTTGTGCCAAAGGCTGGATCTCGTATAGGACTAAGGCTAGAGATTGATTGGTAAAATTTGCTAAAAATGCTATAATATGATACTGAGAGAAGACTGTTATTATCTGTCATGATACATTTAGTATTGTGGGGTTTTTTTTTGAGTTTTTGATAGAGTTGATTCCTGTGACATTTATGTAGTAGAGTTGGTCCTGCGACAGTATCTTTATGTTTTCACGCAAGTAGGATTCAGAAGAGTTCAACAAAGTTTTCAAACAACTACAAAGTTGACTTATTTCAGCACTTGCATCTCCTGCTATGAACTAAGCAAGGAAGCTGCTGTATTTCGAGCTAGAATTGGTGATTTGATTCTCTCCTCAAATGACCTACTTCTTGGTTGCTGTTCATATGTACATTGTTGCATCAATTTTGTACATAATATCTCCAAGTTAACTAGTTGAATTTCTAGAAATTTATAACTAATCTGTGAAACTAAACTCTACGTTAGCGTAAAAGAATTCCTTATTCAAATTAATGGTATAATAGCTTCTAATGAAGATTGAAGAGCTACTCATGTTGAATTCTGCTCTTATGCGGTTATGCCCAGAGTGAAGCCAGCCTTGCTTCGGCGTCGCTTCAAGATACTTTCTATGTGGAACCTACAATCTCAATTGTATCGCTACAATGACCTTTTTTTATGTTTTTGAAGAATACTACTCCAGTTGATATTTCCTATTTCCTACTACCTTCTAGTATCGAGAATCAATCTCTATTGTCCGCAATAAGAATAAGACTTTGTATATTTCGTTTTTCTAGACCCTGTGATTTTTTTTATTTTATTTTTTCGCTTGAGCTTCAAAACTTGGCTTCAAAACCTGTTTACTAAGTCTCAGGGTGGTTTGCTAGTAGCTTTGTACTACATCAAAAGCCACTTTTTTCATACCATCATAACATTCATGGGATTCAATTACTTGTAGATTTTTTAGATGGGTCATGTTCTCCATCTGATTTGTATGGTAAAACAAATATTTGTTTGGTATTCAATCTTGTGCTTTTAATATAATTCAATCTTGTGCTTTTAATATAAATAAATCCTATCAGATGCAATATTTTGACATTTGAACTCGTAACATGCTGTAGCTGGTCTATGGTGTGCTGGATTTGGTGTTATTATTTCTCTGAAAAATGATATGGTTTGGTGAAACAGGCCTTTGCATATTTGCATAGTAACATGGAATGTGGCTCTTGTGAGAAGATGGGTGGAAGTTGCTTCGGTGGAAGATATAGCTGATGCAATAGACATACCAAGCCCAGCAGGCACTGCTCTGTGTATGGCAGCTTCTATCAAGAAGGATCATGAAGCTGGTATAGTTATAAATTTATGTATCATCTTGCACGATAGTTATCAAATATTAATTAATAGATAATCAGCATTCTTGCTTTCTCCAGATAAGAGATTCTTTTTCTTTTCTTTTATAAGAAATGCTTTTTTATTGTGTTAAAAATTGCATGTTCTTAAACTTCAAGCTAGTTTAGATCCTTGTTCAAGGTGCTAACTGCTACCTCTGACAACCCAGTTGAGTAGTTACTAAACCTATAAGCCTGGCTTAGAAGAATGTTGTCAGGTTGTAGGAGGTTACATGTTGAGGAATCTCTATATTTAATGTATAGAATCTTTCTGATTTTAGGTCTTGATTCACTTGAGTCTTGAACATTGAATGGTTAATAAATAGGTTGAGCTACATTGTTGTCAAAGTAGCAACTCTATCAATACTCATTTTAAGGTCATAGTTTGACAGATGGGCCTATTCAATTGAAAAAATGTTGAACTGGATCAGGTTTGTCTATCCTGTTCTAATTTTTTAACCAGACTTGGGGTGGCAGGAATCTGCAGCTAGTCGGTCTGTGTCTTTACACAAGCTTGTTAACTAGACTGGATTGGCTGATTTGGATGGGACAAGTCTGGATCTAATTCTTTTTCTCGACTTGTTTGAGATAGATACCTCATGAAATGTTTCCAAAAATCTAACTTGCATATTAACACAGATGTCTACCTGCCTTGCAAGTTGGACTATGCATAAGTCCACCTCCAGAAGCCTCATAGACGCTTTCCAACCACCATAACTGAGTGTGTTAAGATTTGACCTCTTGATGTGAGTACGTGGTCCATCACACTGCAGTAGCATCAATACCATCGGCAATCCAATACCCCAAAATGCTAAGCTCATGGTAGAAATCAGGAAAAAATTGTATAAGCTAACATAACTTCAGTTCATAAGCTTATGTTATCAGAGAAACATCTTTTTTTTTTTTTTTTTTTATAGGAGCTTAGTTTCGTCTAGCAAATTTTATGTCTAGGAATGCCAAAGGTAGTAAAGATAGTGAAGAATGCAACAGCAACTCTGACCATCTTTTGCTGTAGAGGGAAGAGAACTTGTGCAACTATTGCTTGTGGCCGGAGCTGATCCAACTTCTCAAGATATGCAACAGCGAACAGCATTACACATAGCTGCTATGGGTAATGATGAGGAGTTGGTCAAGGTGAGACTAGGAGCTCTTATGTTGGAAAGTACGCTGAACTATCCATTTAGTTGAACTGTGAGATCAAAACAACTAGCTGGCTCTTTGGCTGAGTACTTACATTGGAAGAGGTACTATTTCTTTGTTTTGGACAGATTATCCTCAGTGCTGGAGTCGATGTTAACATCAGGAGTACACAGAATACTATACCTCTTCACGTGGCTTTGGCTCGAGGTGCCAATTCGTGTATTGGCCTCCTCCTGTCTGTTGGAGCGGATTACAATTTTCAGGTTGCTGGTCCTTCATATGCTGAGAAAATGTGTTTATTGCGCTGCATGCATGATCCTTAACCTCTTTTTAAATTGTTTGAATTTATATGATATATGCTATCTGCTTGAGTTAAAGCTGTAAAGCTTCGGCGATGAGCATACGTCTGCTTGAGTATCATACTGAAGTTGTCAAGATACTGGCTACCTTTTCTCTTTCCTAGTATAGCGTAGGAGAAGGATAATTTGATGAAGGCGATTTATCATAGAAGATGTGTATTCATGAACAGGAGTACAATTCTAATTCATATCTGAGATAAAAAAAAAAAAGTGTGTATTTTCAACAAACGTCAGCAGTAGCAGAAATACAAAAGGAGAGTCATGCACTCATGGTCAAATAATTAATTATAAAGATAGAATGAATACTCTCAGTTACAGTATTCAATAAAACTCACTGAGATTTCTGGTTCTTATAAAATGAAATTGCCGAAAAGGTCATACTGTTCTAGTAAAAGATTTCATAAACTACAGGATGTAGATTAGATCGATTGCAGTTGGCATTTCATTGCACTCTTGATATAAGGCCTTTCCTGCTGTTAAATTCATTGCCCATGTTTAGATGTTACCCCTCCAATATGAAGACTTCTGCAATATTTTAAGAACCTTTGTGTGGATTCTCTATATATGGTATGATTAACGCTCAAGTCTCATTACAATTTTTTTTTCTTTAAACAAAGTCTAATTACAATTTGATTGAAGGAAGAAAGAAAAAAAAAAGAGAAGCATTTTGTTGTTCTTGTTGAATCATGTCCGATCTACTTTTCAAGATGGTATAGACTTAATGACTAATGCAATCCTTTTATACTATATGCTTATGGTGATCTTCTGTACTTGAGTGATTTAGGCAGGAGGAATTGCATTTTCATGAATGTTGATTTTATTTCTGTGTGCCAGGATGACGAAGGTGACAATGCTTTCCACATAGCAGCTGATGCAGCTAAGATGATCCGTGAAAATCTTGAGTGGATTATTAAAATGCTCAACTATTCCGATGCTGTTGTTGACCTTAGAAACCATAGGTAAGATATTTTGTCATATCTAACCCGAAGCTTCTTTCTGCATTGACGAACTGCCCTTCTGCTATGATTCAGTTTACGATTTTTTTCATTTTTTTTTTTCTTTGTGAGACCCTGATCTGGAACAGTTTCAGTGCGAATAAACTCTAATAAGGGTCATTTCTAATGTGATTTCCTGCGCAGCGGTAAGACTTTGAGTGACTTTCTGGAGGCCCTTCCTCGGGAATGGATATCTGAAGAACTGATGGAAGCACTTCTAAACAAGGGAATTCATCTGTCCCCGACAGTGTGAGAGCAATAATTGCCCTAGTGTTCATATTTTAGATAGTCCTTTTGTTTCGCATGATAAATTTAATTTAACGGATTATACAAAAACAGACCGCAGAATATGTTTGAATTAGTTTTAAGGTGGGCGCAGGATCCCAATGTGCATACAGAATTTTCCGATTTTCCATCTTTTGTACGGAAGATTTCTGCTTTTGAAACCTTGGGCTCATTTGTCTTTTGTCTAAAAATTTGAGTTCGTGTAAATGTTGACCTTTCCGTTACCTAGTTACTGACAATATATGTGTCCTGTTCATTCAATGTGGAGCAGATATGAAGTAGGAGATTGGATTAAATTCAAAAGAACTGTCGTTACTCCAAAATATGGATGGCAAGGAGCAACACATAAAAGTGTTGGTTTTGTACAATGTATCCCACACAAGGACCACCTTGTAGTCGCATTCTGTACGGGTGAGGTTCAAGTTGTCGTGGATGAGGTGATCAAAGTGATCCCACTGGATAGAGGACACCATGTCCGTCTTAGAAAGGATGTCAAAGAGCCAAGGTTTGTTCTTGCTTTTTGCATCTAATGATCTAATATATTTGCAGCTTCTTAGATCTGCTTGTGAATTGATGGTACTACATATTCAAGGCGTAATAAGATTGTATCCTTTACCTAAGCGTAAGATCCTGGAAACCGGAAATCGTTTGTTTCGATAGTTGATTAGTCAGTGTTTCTTTTCAGGTTTCCGTTGCGTGGCCAATCACGAGATAGCACTGGGACTGTTCTGTGTGTTGATGATGATGGCATTTTGCGTGTTGGATTTCCAGGGGCTTCCAGAGGCTGGAAAGCGGACCCTGCAGAGATGGAAAGAGTCGAAGAATTTAAAGTGGGTGATTGGGTTCGCATTCGCCCAAGTCTTACAACAGCAAAACATGGACTAGGAGCAGTCACTCCTGGTAGCATTGGGATAGTGTACTCCATAAGACCCGATAGCAGTCTCCTATTGGAGTTGAGCTATCTTCAAAATCCATGGCATTGCGAACCTGAAGAAGTTGAGCATGTTGATCCTTTCAAGGTGAAGAACAAGACTTCCCTTCTTCAGTAATTCATTTGACTGTCGTCCCTCTTCCGCCCCCCCCCCCCCCCCCCCTCTTTGCTAGTTTCTCACTGATCACAATCTGGACTAGTGTGTGTACTCTTGTATGGAAGTCTCAAAAGGGGGCGTTTATTTTGTTACTGATTCTTGCTGCAAAAAACATTGCAGATTGGTGACCGGGTATGCGTTAAGAGATCAGTTGCATCGCCAAGGTATGCTTGGGGTGGTGAGACTCATCACAGTGTTGGAAGAATCACTGAGATTGAGAATGATGGCCTCTTGATAATTGAAATACCTAAACGGTCTATTCCATGGCAAGCGGATCCTTCAGACATGGAGAAGTTGGAGGACCTTAAGGTCTTGTTATCTTCTCAATCCTTTATCCATTATTAGCGAGAGACCGATGCCTCATCTTCCATTAATTGTGATGCCAGGTGGGTGATTGGGTTGGAGTTAAAGCCTCGGTTTCCTCTCCGAAATATGGTTGGGAGGACATTACAAGAAACAGCATTGGAGTCATTCATAGTTTGGAGGATGATGGCGATATGAGCATTGCCTTTTGCTTTAGAAGCAAACTCTTCAGCTGCTCTATTACTGACGTCGAGAAGCTGACTTCTTTTGAAGTAGGACAAGAGATTCATATCTTGCCATCAGTTGTCCAGCCTCGGCTTGGATGGTCAGATGAATCTCCTGCTTCCGTTGGAAAAATCGTAAGAATCGACATGGATGGAGCTTTAAATGTAAGAATCCTATCCTTAGCAATATGTCTGAATATTTAAGTGCAAGGTAAACCTCTGAAGTAAGTAAAAGGAAATCCGCTGTGGTTTTATCAAAGCTTACCATGGCTTTGGTCTTTTATCAAAGCCCTTTTTTATGTCTCCTGTGCAGGTGAGGGTACCCGGAAGAGCCTCATTGTGGAGAGTCTCTCCTGGAGATGCCGAACGGCTCTCTGGATTTGAAGTCGGTGATTGGGTTCGGTCAAAACCAAGCCTTGGGACCAGACCCAGTTACGATTGGAACAGTATAGCGAAAGAAGGCCTAGCTGTCGTGCACAGCGTGCAGGATAATGGATATCTGGAGTTGGCCTGTTGTTTCCGGAAAGGAAAATGGATTACTCATTACACAGATGTTGAAAAAGTTCCGAGCCTTAAAATCGGGCAATATGTAAGGTTCCGATCTGGGATAGTGGAGCCAAGGTGGGGATGGAGAGGTGTTGGTCCTGAATCACGAGGCATCATCACGTGTGTTCATGCCGATGGAGAAGTAAGGGTCGCATTCTTTGGATCTAAAGGAATGTGGCGTGGGGACCCTGTGGATCTTGAGGTCGAGCACATGTTGGAAGTGGGTGATTGGGTGAGATTGAGGAATTGTGCTGGAAGTTCGAAATCTGTTGGTCCAGGAAGCGTAGGGGTTGTACAGGGACTACGGTATGAAGGATGTGAGTGGGATGGGAGCGTCATTGCAGCGTTTTGTGGAGAACAAGAAAGATGGGTAGGACCCATATCTCATCTTGAGAAAGCCTATATACTGATGGTTGGACAAAAAGTTAGAGTTCCGTCCTCTGTCAAGCAGCCGAGGTTCGGCTGGTCAGGGCACAGCCATGCAAGTGTGGGTACAATTGCAGCCATTGACGCTGATGGCAAGCTCAGAATATACACTCCAGCGGGCTCAAAAGCGTGGATGCTGGATCCATCTGAAGTAGAGATAGTGGAGGAAGAAGAACTACGCATCGGAGACTGGGTTAGAGTCAAGGCATCTGTTTCGACCCCGTCTCACGAGTGGGGTGAAGTTACACACTCCAGCATCGGGGTGGTACATCGGATGGAGGACGGTGAAGTCTGGGTTTCTTTCTGTTTTTTGAAGAAGCTGTGGCTTTGCAAGGTACCAGAGGTTGAACGGGTAAGGCCATTTAAAATCGGCGACAATGTGAGGATAAAAGAAGGGCTGGTGTCACCTCGTTTTGAGTGGGGCATGGAGACGCATGCCAGCAAGGGGAAGGTGGTGGGCGTGGATGCCAACGGTAAACTGAGGATTATGTTCAGGTGGAGGGAGGGGAATCCTTGGACTGGTGATCCTGCTGATGTTGTTATTGATGAAACCCAAGTCGACGACAACTAAATGAAAGTGCCACCAGATAGTCTTTTGCCCAATGCTGCTTCGTATTTATTTGGCATGGATCAAAGCCATGATCTGGCTTTCCATGATCAGAGCAACATGATGACAACAGACTAGCAGGTTTTGTTCAAGCTGAATACAGGTACTCCATCATCGACTTATTCGACTTACGTGTGCCTAATACTAGGAGTACCTGTGAGATAAGTCATGTATCTTTTGATCTGTTTATGTAGCAACGATGTAAAAGTTTTTGTATCCTTGTAACACTTGTGGTCATACAGTCCATATTAAATATATTTGTATTGTAGGTTATTCATTCTATAAATGGAGTCTTTTTTAACAAACTGCAAGGTGCTTTTTATCTCTATTTATTCCTTATACTTTTTTGCTTGAAGCGGTTTATCTCTTTAGGTAATCAGGAAAATGAAATGGAAGCATGTATACGCGATTAGAAGCATATGCCTAGAATGGGACGATGAAAACCTCCGTGTAACATGTGTCCGTTGGTTTTTTTTATCGTTGTGTAATCGGAGGAAGCTTGTGAAAGCTATTCTTCAGTGCAAGCTTGGTATAGACTATTTCAAGAAAGACTCATCCTTCAGCAGTTCAGCTCACGTCCCGCAGCCTATGAATAGATGTGCTCACTCTTATGACTGATATTGTTGCTTCATTTCGGTTAGCATATCCTGTTACCCATAATGACGATGATGAAGTTCGAAAACTTAGAGCATGCACGATGGTTTACATCATTGCATGTTTCATCTCAAGAAAAGATATATGTCGAAAGCACTTTTGGAGAGAGTCAATAATGGTAAGGTTCAAATTGCTCAATTTTGCATGATGGGTTTATAGTGAGTGACTTGAACAGAGAAATTTTGGTGTCTGTTTTCATCTCATTCACAATCCTCTCCTTTTGCCAACTACCGTTTAGTGATCCAAGATGAGTTGTCATTGGCAGTCACAAGATCAGATTTGCTCAGCTTGATAGACGAGGATGTCGTGCATGAAGCATCCGAGTGATCCATGTATCAAACCCAAGCAAGATATTGATGATCATAAACACTTCACATACTTGTCGGATCAATGAGAAGACTGAAGTCACAGATCACGCTGATTATTCGGGCAATCGGCTTTTTTAAGTTGTTTGGAATTGTGCGACAGCTGTTGGTTCAGAATATCATACTAGTTCTTTATACCATTTCCAAATGCAGAACAGATACTATTAACTAACATAGCATATGAACTCATATCAGGCAACCACTCTTTGGACATTCAGTGATGCCACCGTCAGAGTTCACACTATTCTCGAGCTCGAAGGAGACAACAGTCTAGGGCAAAGACAACAGAAATCAAAACTTTGTACTCGAGAGAATCAAAGTAAATGACTTTGTATCTACTGGTCTGAAAAGGTTTGCCGGACGCAAGTCATGTCTTTTGGAAGGAAACATAGTTTATGGGTACACCTGATCCAGATTTGCCAGTGTCGCCTGCTGCCAGATGTTCCATGTTGAGCCAATGGAGTACCCAGACGCCGTGCTACAGGAGTCCCAGGAACTGTGCCAGTGTTACTGTTCTGACCCAAAGGCTTCTTGGCCGCAGGCCTCGAACCAAATATCGCCTCCTTTTCCGTTGCTAGTTGTTCTTGCAGCTGTTTTAGCTCCTGTCCATTACCAGGAAAACAAATAAAAAGATAGATCATCCCCTGGATACTGCTCTCGAATAATTTTAGCACACGAACAAAGGATTACTTACTAAGTTCTCATTTGCTGAGCATTTCAGATCAAGGGCTTTGAGGACATGAATATCGAGCACTGCCAAGTTAGATACCATGAGAATCAGTATGCAGCGATCAGCTCAAAATGAAACAGAATTTAGAAGGATAGCTAGGACATAGGAGGGTGTAACACGAGAAGAGGGTCATAATTCACAAGCATACCCGGGTTTTGCGTTTCTCTTCTTCTCTATGCTCCTCTAATTTGGTCAAGAGAGGTTCCTGAAATTCAAAAAGCGTAGAAAGGAAGAAAGCTTTACCATCAGAAATGGGTTGGCCCATTTATTAGAAAGCCAATGCATGCTAGGAAAAATGACCTTGTACAACAGGAATTGATTCGCCTTCTCGATCTCCCACTGTTTCACCTTTGAGATCAAATTTTCAACCAGAGCTGCAGTAAAAGAGGGTAATAACGTCAAACCTGTGAGCCACTAACCACTTGAAAACCCATAAAAACGGAAGCAAACTCAATTTTTGTGGCCATTCTAATCATTAATCACAACAGAGACAAGTAAATCTGTACAAAAAAGTGCAAAAATATGAAGTCATTTCTCAAAAGTATGCTAGAAATAGCATCAATTACAGCTGATATGGTGATCAGTGTTGAGTTGTGGAGTCTGATTTGGGCTTCGCTGTTGAATGGGTTTTTTTGGCCCAAGTTGGGTGATGGGCTTTTGGCCCAAGTTGGATGTTTGGTTATAAATACCCTGTAATTGTAAACCCTAATTATGAGAGTGAAATTCCTTGTGTTGGTGCGGCTGTGGATTAGGTCAAATTGACTGAACCACATTAAATCTCTGTGTTCATCGTTTCGCTTTACATGTGTGCGTTTGAGATCTCGATCAATATACCCCAACAATTAGTGCCAAATAGAACACTTTCTTCTGACTATGAAAGATAGTGATATGAGTTGTTGAGGTATTCCAAACTTGATAACAATCTTCTTTGAGAATTTATGATTTGGCTTAACAATTTTTTTTTTCTTCAAAGAATTTGGCTTAACAAGAAACACCAACATCAGCTATGACTTGCGATTCAGTAAGTACTATTAAGAAGATACTAATACAAGCTCTATGACGGGCGAGCATCTATCCATGACGAAAATAAAATGAAATAAGAATATGCAGTAAATCGTCAAAGATTTTTTTGTCCTTGGGAAAAATGTAACAAAGAAGAAGAAGAAGAAAGAACTAACATTATTTAAATTCTGACAAAAAAAATCCATCAACGAAAAACATGTAAAGATAGAGAAGCTTACCAGGCATTTTGTGCCTTCTCAGCTCGTTTCAAATTCTTATGTGCACCCCTCCCAGCACTGTACCTATTATCATCCTGGAAAGAAGCAACTATACTTGAAAAGAGAATGGTTCTGAAGTAGGCATATTTTAAGTGTTAATGGGACAATCTTTTTATATACACCTTTTGAATTCCTTTTCAAAATGATCTCATGTCATAAAATACCTTGTCATACTCATCTAGCCAATATTCCTACTCACAGGCATGCTTCCACTTCTCCACCTTGTCTAATACATCTTTCCTGCTTTGCTCTTTGGCTTTCCTTATTTGATCATCCATATGTGACAGCAGGTCAGACAAGTTCACAGTACCTGTCAAGCAAAGAAACATGACTGAAGAATCTAAGGATGTTACGGCTATTTGATAATAATAAATAGTATTTCTATTTATTCAATAATATATTGACGAAAAAAAGCATTGGATGAGTTAACATAGAAAATTGGAAAAATAATAAAGAATTCAAGCTACCTGCAGTCATGTATGCATTATAAGAACTTCTCAGAATAGCTGTTCCTTTTCAACAATATTTGTTTGACAAGCACAAGAAGGCATCTTCATTTCAATCTACCACTGCTTTGATTTTCCTCTTTTTTTTTCTTTTTTTTTTTTTTGGTCTTGTCTTTGTCGTCATTATTATACTTTTGAAGGTGTGTGCTAAAATACTTCTACAAGGAACCTACACAAG
>LIEC01010492.1:0-67021 GCA_001925005.1 Drosera capensis | reverse complement strand
GAGAAGAGGGATTCGTCGAGGAGAAGATTTGGGTGATCATTCGACACGACACAAATAGTTCGATCAATACATTTTAGGTCAATCTGTGTGATGAAGCAGCGGAAAATCGACTCGACTTGTTTGTTCTTTACTTTGAGGAACTTAATTGATGATGTTGGTCGTGGGCGTGTTCTGATAAGTTAGGTTATCAACGAAGTGATTAAAGCTACACGGGCACGAATACGTGCCCTAATGATCACTTGGTCAAGGTATTAGCATAGTAATGTTAAAAGGAGAGAATAGTATATAAAACTTGTTTTTCAATATATTTATTTTTTCACATTTATAGACAATCAATATGATGACAGAACGATCAAATGAAGGATCACCTACTTGCATGTAAATTACTCTGCACAATGCCATAAGTTGAGTTGGATTATTACCTCGCACGTCCAATGTGACTGGAGCCAGAAACATCTAATGATCAATCAAATCTGATACTCTTTATGTCCTAGCTCCTAAGCGACACTTTTCTGAAAGCTAAAGAAAAAAAAAAGAGGAAAATAAAGACAAATGCACTTAGGAACAAGTGGATGTGGTTATGCATATGTCTCTGTACAAGATTTTTATTTATGCAAAAGTAGATCCACTGGTCTAATTATCATTAAACTATCAGTGTAATAAAGTATAATATCAGATCATAGAAAGCAATGCCCTGCTTATAGGGGACTCGAAACAAAAACAAACCATTGCTTTTGGTGGAAATATGCTTTTTTGCAATGGTTGGTCCAATAATCAGATGACTCGTGGTATTAAAAATACAGCTGGTATAAGGTTGGCACTTGGATCTTTTTTTTTTTTTCAGAGAAAGGAATGAGTTTTGATGTTCAGAGTGATTGCGAATAAGGTTTGTAACAAAAGATCTAACATGTGCAACTTGCAAGTAAAGTTTAATTATGTCGATACTCTTGGGCAAGCATACATAAGTGGAAAAATTTGATGTCAATATACTTGTGAACAGATACGAAGTGTTTCATAAGATAATATATTAATCTGTGTAGGACGACACAAAGCCAATCTTCCGTTAGGATACAATCAACATTCTTATCTCTCATTGAATACCCTGGATCGATTAAATGATAGAAGAACGAATATGACATGAATTCAGGAGGTTAGATTGAGTTTACTTGTGGTATTTCTTTATCCGTGTTGAGAACATTAAGGTAATGCAACACAGCATGGTATATGCAGTCAAAATGAGCGACATATAACCATATGCGCATGCCAATACTTGAAAAACAAGAATCATGATGGAACAAAGTTTATATTACTTTTTTTAATCCCATACTAATTATAATATATTTTTAAAATCATTTAAAAAAAAATATTTATGATAATGGTTTAACATAAAAAAATATAAAATAAATCTCATATATTATAATACACCCATTATCTTTTTTCTCAAAATATTTATAATAAATCTCAATATCATAAAAAAATAATTCTCTTTTTATCAAAATTCATACAAATTTAACACATCAATAAATATTGAGATTGGTTTTTCACCCATCACATGAACCTCAATCATGATTATTTTTGAGAGCATTGAAAAACACATTTTTTATTGTTGGCAATATAATAAAATATTCTCTCAATCTTATTCAAATTATAATATATTTTTTGGGATGTCTTATTTAAATTATTTTATCCATTTCAATTTAATTATAATATTTTATTTTTGATTAGTCCTAATATAAATATAACATTTTTATTTTTTTTGTGTATGATAATGATCAATTTATATTAGTAATATAATCAAATTATCCTATAATCTCTTTCCTTCTTATTCTCTCTCCTAAACCCACTTATATCTCATTAACTCTAAAAAAATATTCTGTATTCATTAAATTTAATTCAAATTCAACATATACATAAAATTAAGTGTCGGGTCAAACCGTTATAATTAAATTGAAACGGAAGGAGTACAATCTTTTTTTATTTATCAACTTTTTTTATACAAAAATATCTATATTTTATATAATATCAACTCATACCATCATCATGTCTTTTTCTTTTCTTCCCTACTGAGCTTTCTCACATACTTATAAGGATAATTTTGTCCATCTTTATTTATTCAATCTTTATTAATTCAAGATAAATAAATTATTGTATCAGATCAATCCGTCACAATTTGAATAGGAGGGATGAAGTGTATTTCTTGTCATTGTCAAATATTATCTTCGTCGTATAATTCATACAATACATATGTATTTTATATTATTTTATACGCATCAATATAAGTCTTGTTTAATTTCAAATCATATCTGATAATAACATATATTAAGTTATAATACGTAATTAACACAAGTAGTGTTATTTCATGATAAATTTTTAAAAAAATATATTTGATTATTGTTAAATATGTATCAAATTTTTTTCGACTGTTTGATCTATGTGTCCCAATATTTATGTCACGAGAGAGTATTATTCATGACAATGTTATCTATAACGTTGCTGTTCAAAAGACCCATATGTTAAAATGAATGTTGAAACACTCGTCCTCTTTCAAAGAGAATAGATATTTTTGTAAAAATCTTTGGCGAAGAGACATTTAGGACAGCAAAAATATCGGAAAAGAACAAATAGAAGTGCTTATCCATCAATCTCGCAATTTTTCCCCTCTCCTAAATATTCGATGAATTTGCAAGAAATCCGTTGACGATCACCAACCCTTTACTACTCAGGCAAAAAACATCAAAAACAAGAAGAGGTTTTTGCTCTCAAAGATCAAAACTTTCAAGTTTCAAGCTATCCATCATATCTTTCCCCATCATTTTGCCCTCACAGGTTTGTATTTCCATGTTATTTGCAATGTAATGTTGATTATTTTGATGGAAATTGTTGGATTTCTTGGATAGTTGGTGTGAATTTTTTGAGATTCTGTTGATTTTGGGGTTGAATGCCACTGGGTTTGTCTTCTTTTTGATGATTGTTGATGAGATTGGTTCGATTTCTTGAGGTTTGATGGGTGTTTGTTGGTTTATTTGGGGAATTTTCATCTGGGTTGGTTGAATCTTTGCTGGGTTTTTCATTTTCAAGAAAAGAAGATTGGGTTTTGGGTTAATTGTGTGTGCCCAAATGCAGAACTTATGTTGAAATTCATGATTGATGTGATTATGAATATGGGTTTTGAGATTTCATTAGGGTTTCCAGAGAAAGAATGTGATTAGGGATTGAGTTGGGAATTGATTTCATTTTGTTTTTAGTTTTTGCTTTCTTTATGTGGTTCAAATGGATTGTACCCGCTGATTTCGATTGATTTTTGTCGCTCTCATTCGACGACGAAGCTTGAGCTATCAATTGTCTACTCGCCAGTTTATGAACATGCTGATGAAAGAAAGGTGAAATTTCAAACCAAATTCTAGGTTGATAACAATGGCTAATCCAAGTAGAGATGAGATGGATTTAGGTTATGTGAGCACCCTGTTATGTGCAGCGATTGTGGCATAGCATTGCTTGGCTTGTCCTGTTAAAAACCGAATTCGGGATGAGATAAATGGACAATGGTTGTTGTGATTTGTTTTATGAGCTTTGATCCTTTTGATTACTTAAGTTGCCATTCCTTATGCTCCGAGATAAGCTCTATGTTAGGCATGAAAGATCTGGAGTGGTTGCCTAGGTACAGAGCCATTCAGCAAACAGTATGGCAAACTAGCACTCGTGATTACTCCTTTCGCGTGGATGATAGCGAGGAATTCAAATAGTGGAAACAGTTGGGATAGTAGATTAAGGAATCAAGAATGCACAGGTCTAGATTTTTCAATCATGTGCTTCTATTGCGTGCATTTTTTTACTTGCTCAGCTGGATTTAAGATTTAGGATATCAAGAGTGAATGATTTTTATGACTATACTTTGAAAATCATAAGAATTTGTAGGCTTGTAGCTGGTAGCAAGAGAAGCCTTGAATCTCGAAACTTTGGCTCGTTTGCACTTTATGACAGTACATCATATAATCTGCATCAGTATCTTTGACTTGTTTCCTTCTTAGTGTTAGATTGGTTTCTCATAGTCTGTTTGACTGTACATACTAGGTTTCTTATACGCGCTCTCAGAGTAGTTTTTCTCTAGAGGTCAAGATTCAACGAAGAGTTTTAGTAGAAGATTTATACTCATGACAGCGTTTGAGAGCCAGGCAGGAATTTAAGTGAATTCTCACTAGCTTTGTAGCTGTAACCTCAGCACTAACAAATTTGTGAAATTTGTCAAATTCCACTTGAATTGAATTAATTGATAGTCTTTGAGAATTTCTGTTCGTCCTGTTTTTATCTTTCCTTGAGGTTTGTTTCTCTGCAAATTCTACAGATGCAACATCTAGTGGAGCGGAGATCGTTTTGTTAGCCTAAGACCTTTAGGATGGCTGTAGAAGCAGCACTCATTCCAATCCATCAAACTCGGCATGCTCTTCGACCATCTGGTTTTGAACCTCTATCCTCGTTCATAGTTGGTGATTCCTGTGCGCCCAAACCCGTTACACAAGCAAAGCTCCTAGCTCTTGTGGATGCTAACAATGAACATGTAAGTGCACCATTACACCGGTCTGTCTCTGCAGATCCACAGGATGACTCTGGGTCTATTTCTACCAGTTTTTCCAATTTGCATCTTCTCAAAGATTCATCTCTTGATTCCTCGATCAAAGAGAAGTCTAGGAAAAAACCCACGAAGAAGAAAAATGGGAAGCGAAGTCGCGAGACTAAAAAGGCTATACAAGGTCTTCTTGCCGAATCAGGACAGATCAGTAATTGTGAAGACGACAAGGTGTCTGGATCATCTCAGCAATCAGCAAAGGATGATACAACAGTGGTTAGAAACCAAGAGCATGATGCCGAGATGAGAGGAGAAGTTGTCAAGATGTGTGTAGCTGACGCGGTAAAGGGCAGTCGCCGTCATTCCAATAAGGAAAACAACCGGTCAAGATGGAACAAGTACCATAGAAATAAGCATGCACAGATTAATAGTCAAAAGATACCTGTTCTGGATAATCTGAATATAGACGTGCCCATGTTGGAGAAAGGTTCTTCACCGAGGATCGAATCACATATAGTTGATGAATCATCTTCTGTCTCTTCATCGGCGCAAAAGAGTTCAAGTAGTTCAACTGTAGAATCTTCAGTCTCTTACCCTCATGAAAAAGTCCATCCTGTGACAGACGAATGCTTCTTGCAACCAGAAGCGAATTTAGCCTCTTCATTTGATTACAGGAGAAATAAAGGTAGCAGCAGGTATAGCGAAAAGCGGTCTCAGGGTGGGAGTTTCTATGAAGGTCAGCATCCGCCGAGGTTTGGCAAAGATGTCACTGATGTGAAAATTTCAAGGAAATGGGTACCCATTTGCAAGAACAATGTCAAGAACTCAAAACCTGCTGCCTCTGTTAACAATATTACTTGTTCTGACAAATCTCAGCTTCCTAGTGAGAAGAACGACAACTGTATAGTCTTAGGTAGTAACACAGAGATGCTGGGCTCAATGGTTTCTTCAAGGGGATCACTCGGTGTCAGCCCCGTACCCATCCACAGATCAGCTTCAGAGGCCCAGGAGGAGCCAGAGGTTCATAGGGTGGAGTCTGAGATACAGATTCCAATGGCTCAGCCTATCCGTAATGGTAATTCGAACTCAGTTTTATCCGATGGCTATTCAGACTGCATCAACTGTGTAACGGTGGAGCACGCATTTGAAGCTTCTTACAGACTACAGCTAGCATGTGAGAGTGCCGAGCGGGCAATAGGTCATCCACTCGCAGAGTTCGAAAGGCTACTCCAATGCTTCACTCCAGTGATTGCCTCTCCCTCCTCACGCAAGGCGTGTGAAACTTGCTCGTCTAATCAGCGGCATTCTTCTTCTGTCTGTGGACATCCAATTCCAAGTACATCACTTCAGACTGTTTGGAACTGGTATGAGGAGCCAGGGAACTATGGGATGAAATTGGGTGTTCAAGATTCTAGATTCCAAGAAGCTTCTCCGGCTGATCATGTATCATTTGATGCTCATTTTGTTCCTTTATTATCGGCCGTTCAGCTATTCGGGCATGAAAAGCTTTCCCCTTGTTGCAGCGAAAGTGAGGACAAGGCTGTTGTGCGAGTTCAGGAGAACAAGGATGCTGCATTACAATCATCTTCATTACAGACATCTTCTTTGAAGCCATCTAGCATTAGTTCATCTCCTACTGATGTAAACTCAGATGCCGCTTTCAATTCATTTGAGCAAACTGTTGGTCCCTCAAAGGCACCCCATATTCATAGATGTGATGTTATTGACAGAAGCTTTCCTCCCACGTCAGACGACATGGAGCTTATGTTTGAATTCTTTGAATCCGAGCAGCCACATCAACGTATGCCACTCTATGACAAGTAATCCTCTCAATCTTACTATGAACGAGCATGTGTATATTCCTCACAACTGGGTTCATGGCTTTTATCTTTTTTATCATGCCAATAGCTGAATGTATGCCTTATGAGATCTAAAAATGAACAACGTTTATAATCTTACCGGAAAAATGTCGTTATTTGCGCTTGCTTCTAGTGTTTCTTCCACATTATTGCTTGGAGTAAGATTAATGCTTGCGATTGAAGACTTGTCAATATTGTTTGCAACTTGGCGTATCTGATAACCTTCTGACCAATGCCAGAGTGTCAGAGCTTGCTAGTGCTGGGATATCGGGGAATCACGGATTCGGTGATGCATCAAAGCTGCAATGTGCTAACCTGTGTGAGCTGCATCCGGCATCCTGGTAAGATGAACCAAGTTCTAATCTTAGTGGCCTTGCAGCTAGCTGTATTGTCTGTTGCCTTCTTTTTCTAACGGTTGTGCGAATTCAGGTTTTCAGTAGCCTGGTACCCCATATACAGGATTCCAGAAGGCAAGCTCCGTGCTGCCTTCTTGACTTACCATTCACTGGGACATTCAGTTCATCGATGCGTTGCAACTGATACCGATGACAAAAATGCATTGTGTATACTCTTCCCCGTCATAGGACTTCAAAGCTACCGTGCTCAGGTAAATATTGAGCGAACTGTTTGTGCTTTTCCAATTCTTATTTTGCCTTTTCTCTTGGGAAGAGATTTCCTCGCTCCAATACTCATGTGTACTAGAAAGGATGGAGAATACAGCTGCATAATTTTCCATAGTTATGACACTCTGGTCCTTTCATGCAGGATGAACTTTGGTTCCATCCGAAGCTGAAAATTGGTGAAAGGCCGGCCTTCAAAGCATTGGCTTCGCAACTCGTTGAAGACAGAATAATGACATTGGAAGAAAATGCCTTGTTTTTCGCCCGGGGGTTGGTCGACATAGATCACGGGAGAGTCGCCAACAGGCAACCTGACTTTGAGTTTTTCAAATCACGCAAGTGATGAATACCCGTAACAGCAACAATCTTGTTGATAGTTGTGGACTAGTTACTTAGTAATGGGGGGCAATATAGTCTTGGAAAATCTGCTGAAGTAGCGATTCCACTCGTGCTGTCGGTCGTTTGATTTTGGTGACATTCTAGTTTTCATGTATATCCTGTCTTGTACATGTTTGTGGAGATGATTTCTGTTTGTGCATGTTGTAGTTGTACCTTGAGCAAAGATACAGGGAGTCGTACGTATACTGTCGCTTTACCCGACTTGAAGTCGTGCTTTAGATAGCTTCACGGATATAGACCTTTCGGTTTAAAACTACGTGTATATTCCTTTCCTGTGCGTAGCGTTTATGGTAGATGCTGTACACGTTCTCTTGCTTGAAGCATGCACGTATGGTCTCCTCGCGAAACTTCTTTGGCTGAATGCCAATATGCTGTTCTCAAGAGTGTTATGTTGTCTAGCATCGTTCATGACACCTAGCTGTGGTTCTGAGCTTCGGAACCCTCGACGCAGAGTTCCAGCGTCACAAATAAAACAGCATCATACTGGTGTGCTCAATGTAAACGTAAACGCTGTTTCCTTGGTAATTGATTTTTCAGTTGCCTTGTGACATTTGTGAGCTTTCTGGAGAAAATCTCACGTAGAAAGATATACATCAATCGTCATAACAATATCAATTAACGAGATCAAGATTCAATCAGAAGCCATTAGACTGAAAAAGGAATGCAATCAAAAGATTAAAAAACAGGAGTCGGGCTGCATTGTAGAAACCGAAACAGTGCATGGAGAAAGAAAAAACACAGGAGGCAGGCAAAAGAACGAAGAACCCAAACTGATGTCCGACGGGCGAATATAAACAGCGCTCCGACCAAAAACATTATAGAGAATAGCAGGTTCTATAGGGATAAACATCTCAAAGAGCGGCGAGATACCCCATGCTTCGGCTTTTAAGGAGCGACATATCAGATCTCGAGCTCAAGCCTTTGGTTCCAAACTCAACCTTGCGATGCTGGTGATGGGTACCTTTGATATCTCGAGGCGGAAGGTGCCCTTGCTTCCCCCTGGATCGCTTGGGGGAAGCCGTGTGCTTAAGGGCAGCAGCTATGCCGTGGCTTCCCCTCCGTGAGGATTTGTGATCAGACCTACGGAAACGGTCATGTTGATGAGAAGGGAAGGACAGTCTCACCAGCCTACATTGGCTGCATTATTTTTCTGTGTGTCTGCATGATCAGACTCATCAAAGGATATACGAATAGTTTCTTCAACCCTGTTTCCTTGCTGCTTTTGACAGGGTGCCGGTTGTAGTAAACCAGATGAGGCAGCAATCCTAACAAATGTTTCTTTAGTTGATCGATCGTCTCCAACGTTTTTCTGGGTTGGGTTCCCTTCTAGGCTAATGGCTTGCAAGGAGTTTTAGTTTGAGGCACGTTGGCCGAGGCATTTTTCAGCGTTAATTGCACCAAGTAGTTAGCTACAGAACGTATTAACGACTTTTGATAGGAGGAAACTATCAAATAGCAGTCATTGCTACAGAAAGAGAAATTGATTTTCCATCTATGGCATGCACTCACCGTGTCCAATTCTGACTATTTTGTTGTAGCTGAGGTCCAATACACGAAGTCTTGTAAGTTCACGTAAACCTTCAATAGTTGAGATTTTGTTCTTTGACAAGTTCAGCATATGCAATCCTCGGGGAAGAGCACCCGCTGTTATCCTCGCTACAGAAATATGAAAGAAATAAATTAGTTATGTACCACAAAAATAATCCACGGATGAACACTATAGCTGGAGAAAGTTGGCAAATCGTAATCAATAAAAGAACATGAGGATGGAAACTGCACAGGCAAATCATGAATTAGAAGACAGAGGCCTAGGTGTTGGCATATACAAACCTATGGAATTTCCAGACAGATTAAGAACCTTTAAGCTAACAAAGGCGCTGAGGAATGGGATGACGGGCAGGCCATGATTTGCCAGATGAGCTGTAGAGGCAGTTGGATTCAGAGAAGAGATGTATTTCTTGGCTGCTTCCATGCCAGGGTTTATCTTGACTTCCATTTTTGCGGATTCAATACCATTCAAGAATCCAGAACTGGAACCTCTATGCAGCTGTGTATGTGAAGTCGGAGTTTCTTAGCCATAATCAACGGAAACACCCTCTGAAACACGGCATAATCTCCACATCTGCGACAATCTTGATCTTCTCAGAACACAGAGTAAAACCACTCGGTAATAGAATGTTTTCCAAAGAGAAATGCCACTCCAGTGAATTATCCGAGGCAGAATCCTGTCAGAACATATGAATAGACGATGTCATAATTATCTTTTTGATGGTCCTCTTTCCTCCATCCAAAGAAGAGACAAGTTGAAAAACTCAAAATGCAGATTCTCCCTCGCCAACATTCAACGAGTGACCTTTATACCATATGACACAACAGAATAACAATGCGGCAGATAGCCACTAACACATAAACCAAAGTCATACCAAGTCTCGGGAAAAAAGCACAAAGAAATGTGGTGCTATATCCAAACAAACATAAATGATTTCTAGAAAAAACATTGCCCATTATGATTGCAGAAAAAAACATAATAATTTGTTTTGTAGCTTATACCATTAGCTGTGTCAGATGAAGGCTTCAATTCAGTAACCCTGTCTCGATCATAAGTAAGCAAGCTCAATTCCCACTTTGTAATCTGCAAGTTCATTTCTTCTATACAAAGTCAAGAAAAGTTGGATAATAATAAGTAACTTCTTACTCCAACCATATGGTCACGATTCAACACTTCTTGAGCGTATCAGAAAATAATATCTTGTTATCTACAACCAGAGGTAAGATCTCGTGCATCTCTCCCTTACCAAACTTGTACTTGACTGGATTATTTGGGTCATTACCTTTGTTTTTGTCCATTCTATACAAATTTTGATGCGGTGTAAATATCGGGAACCAACAATACATTCAAGACATAATCCATACATTTTTTTACTGAGAAAGCAACCGTCCTAAAACAATGATGAGAATCGGGGATAATTTATCCCGCTTTTAATCATCAGCTTCACCTTTTTTTGATATCACATGACACTATATCGAGATTGATGAACTTGAATCTCTATCGCATTTATGTCCTAAAACAATTGGCGCTCTAGTGAGTAGATATCACTAATAGTTGACGAAATCTCACAATACACAGCGCAGTTTGAGCACATGTCGAGTGCCTGACTATCGTCATCCATGCTCAACAACCGAATGAAGGTTTTGCGTGATAGAATTACTGATATATCAACAATCGATACATCCAACAACAATTTTCGTGCTTCCACTTACTATAATTCCCAAAGTGTTAAAATACTGGACAAATGGGAATTGGCCTGATGGAGGGTGGAAAGCACAAAGAGAAAAAAACCAATGATGATTCACCCAAAAGAGGAGAATCTTCCTATAAATAGGCAAATTCCACGAGGACATGTTTACCCATTATTCTTCTCATTCAATTTCCTCATCCACCTATTTCAGGGACTGACTTGAGCTTCCGAGGGTTGAAACCTCGGTCTCCCGTCTAACGCGGTTTGTTCGATTCTGATGTGCAGAGAGTCGGTCACACATCCTGGCATCCGACCGATCTACTGATCATCGTCCGGTCTATCCTATTTAACTATGACAAACAGATTGACGTGTACCGTGCCAGAATCATGCCTCAAATCAGAAGCCGAACCTCATAGCTACCAAACGATCATTCCACAAGCCCTGCCTCCCCATTTATTGTCATGTCATATGTTATGTAGTTTATTATATGGACTTGTTTGGCACTTCGATATGGGTTGGATCATTGTTCACACTTCATATCCAATGAGTTTTTGTGTGAGGGAAATATTGAATATATGATAGTGTGAATCTTTTATCATCAGTTGACAATTATGATAGAGTCGGTTCCTTGAACTAAGATGAGCGCGAGGATTCCGGTGATGATTTGTTGGAGTCAGTTTTCAAACCGAGAGCTTGATGTAGTATGATCTCGTAGATCTTGTTCTTTTTCGCTTGGTTGTATTTTGTTATTGTGGTGAAGATCCAAATTGTGTGACCTAATCTTTGTTGAATGCAATTGTCTCCGTGTTGACAACCAAGTTCACTTAAGTTGAGACTTGCCTTACCTTGCAAACCCTAGACTTATTTCAGTTGAGATTTCGAAATCATTCATAGTGTTGTCTGATCAATAGGTTAAGCGTGTCTGCTAGACATTGAGAATTGTCTTCGGACCAATTGTCCAACCTAACGTCAACCCTCTGATGATTTGATGCCCAATCCCTGGCTAAGGGGATGATGAACAAGACAGGATCTTTGCTTAACAACTTCTTTTTTTCTTGTGGTGTTAGTGTTTAATATCTCGCTCCTGATGAGAGTTTGTTTCCAGTTTCCGTTCACTTCTTCTGTTTAGCATTGGAATATGAATTGTTAAGATCATGAGCCAAAGGAATTAGGCAATTTGATGGGATTTTTTTTCCTCAAATTGGATTCGATAGATTTATTTGACATGTTAGGGTTATGAGCCAAAATTGAGTGTTCGTTTTTTGAAATAATGAATGTTGTTGTTCCCTTTTTTGTCCTCTTCGTGGCCTGCTCGTCGTGCAATGCTTCTACGCTCCATGGATGGATTACGTACTGAACTTCTTGATTCAAATGCAAGCGATGCCAAAGAGCCGTGACTTTGAATTCAAGGATTATGGAGACATTGTGTGACAAAATCCCATACCTTTCTTTGCCCCGTTTACAATGAATAAGGACCAGGATCCATGCAGTGCGAAAATTTTTCAAGTCAAAGAGATAGCCTTGTTTCATCCTCTGGACTGGTATGTATATGTTTGCCAAGATCCATTCATAGGCCTTTGTTCTGAAACTTGCATCTTTTCTTGTATCAATAATGGAAAACTGGTGCTTTCTATAATATTCGTGATAAAATGGTGATCAGTCTAAAACTATTTGCTGACTTGTTGCTGATCCTGCTTGTTCCTGAATTTGAAGCACCTGTTCTCCTGTTGAGTTTACTCTAATCAACAAAGACTTCCCTGAATTTCTTAGCCCTGAGTGTAAATTCCTTGTTTTTTTTTTTCTTTCCTCGAAGCATCAAGCAGTAATGCTTATCATTCATACGGGATATCACATCGATGCATGCATCGGTTCTTAATTTGGACATTTGTGTGCTCTGCAGATGATCTCTAGAAAGGTATCTCGTTCAGATTTTGCAGGAACTATAAACACTCCTCTCCATTTTTAGAGGTGGAATGCCTGCATCATATGCATGGTTAAGTAATATACCCCGACAAGAATTGCTCCTGTGCACAGTTAATGCTAGCTAGACCGCAGCCACACCCACAATGGAGTTTGATCAATCAGTGGTATGCCTGTTAGCCGGCGACATGTTCTATTCATCAGTGTGTCTGATATGTGCTTTTTCTTTTATATGGATGGGCCTGTTGTGTGCCATAAAAATGTTTGCTTTCAGCCATGATCTTGATGTTCTAACTAGAGTAAGCTGCATTTCAAATAAGGGAAAAAAAATTATGCTTTTTTTAAAATTGTGTGATAAAGATTGTTCCGCAACATGTATTTTCCGGTTGCTTGTAGCACCTTCACTAACCCCTTTCAATAATTCTGAAATCTGAAACTAACTTCTTCCATTTCCCCCTCAGGTTCTGAAACCGTGCGAATACTTTCTTGCTTGAATAACAATAAGCTGAAGCTCTGTAGCTTCACTGCCTTGGACCCTTTAAGCCAACTGAAGTTGCTTAAACTGTTGAATATCTCTCGCAATGAAATCGGCGGCCTTTGTATATTTGGTTTCAAAGACTTGAAACTGATACAGCTCGACATTGCTGGAAACCAGTTGCCGATGATGAAGATGACTTCTCCTTATTTACATGTTTCCCTGGATGTAGGATAAGATAGAAAATCAACTGGGTCGACCACAGACTTTTGTCAGGACCAAACATGTAAAGATATCCTCAAATCTTTCATCATCCAGTTTATATGCAACTTTTATGCGTTCTGATTGATACTTATCTGCACTGGTTACTGTTGATTTCGAGTCGGTTATAAAATTAAAACTCTTGAGTCGATAAAGTAAGTTAACAGTATATTAAGTTTATCTCGAGACATGCATGCATGGTGTGATTTTTATGTTCAGGTTTCAAGCACACCATTGTGGCAAAATAATCTTGCTAGCTTTTGATGTATAGGACCCATTTATTGACCAAAGAGGGTGCATATTTGTAACGTTGTGTGAAACTTTTGCAGCCAAAAACATGAACAGGTCGAGGGAACCAAATCCTCCTTGGGATTTGCTATGTTGATTACAGGATTAGGATCTAGCAAGGACCAGATTATGTGACATAAGAGTTGAACATATTGATTGATGTGTCTTATTCGAAATATTAATTGATTTTTTTGTTTTTCATCTCATCATCTAATAAGTAAAGATAGAAAAAATAATCCAAATAATCTACATGTCGAATTAATTGATAATCACATAATTTGAAAAAGGGTTATATGTAATGAACAGAGACGTGCAAGACAGATTCTAGTTCTAGAAAGTAGGAAATGTACTAGAATGCACATTTGGAATTGGTATTCCTTAAAGACATTAAGAATTAACCAACAAATGATGATATCTTGGCCCAGCTTAGTTTGATATGAGTCTTGCAACTTTGATTTTCTATCTTTCGTTTTCATTGCTCCTCCTGCTTGGGATCCAAAATTAGTAAAAAATATTATCAATTCGAATTCTTGATCGATGAGATCCTTTTTATCTAGTAGTTTAACCGTCACTATCGACATACTTAATCAAGTATTGAGTGCCGTGACATCCCAAGCACAACATTCCTATTAGAGTATAAAAATCAATTTGGATATTGAGAGAAAGTGTAAGGTGATGGAACTCCAAAGTACAGTGAACACGAAAAGCTAGTTGTTGCTTAACAAAACAAAAAACCCATATTCTGATCATAGTTTAATCACTTCAATCCGTTTTGAGATCAATCTCACACAATCATACTTTTTTAAATATAAGTTTGATTTTTTTTGGCACAAACCCTTTACGTTGAAGTAATCTAAGCATGATGAATGCATGTGTGATGCTTTACATGTTCTACAAGGCATTTACTTTCACAAATTTAAAACAAATTTCTTGTTATTGAGTCAAACGACTGTATGTTGGTCCAATAATTGAGACCATTTTCTATCTATATGCAGAGTGTTATGAATAAACGTAAAAGCAAGCACCTGTTGAGCATGTAGATCTTCATTGTCCAAAAGAAGATTTTGGTTTTTGGTTTTTGAAATCATTATGGTGACTATGTATTTCAAGAAGATAATGCGACAAGGTTTTCTCGGGATGGAAGCATAGGACGTTAAAGCGTGGACAAGGGGCGCAGCAACGCCTCGGTTATAGTCACGCTACGGCGTGATTTTGGTCCATAAGTGAGTGATTTTGGTTCGTAAGTACGTGATTTTAGTCCACCTAAGATTTACTCTCATTTTGATATCCTTTCGACTCGGCAATTTTGGATATTACAACTTACACAAGCATTATTTGGGTTCATTATGGATCCAAATTGATGATGTTGACTCATAATGATGGAAGAGTTACAAGTGAAGGTTAATGCTTGATGACTTATGGTTTAGGAAGTTACTATCTAGGTGTGATGACCTTTATATGTATGTGAGTCATCTTCCTAGCGGGGTAAGAAAATGAAAAGAGTGAATGAGAAACACTTTTGTCTTATAAGCTTGTTGAAGTTTTTATCTCCTTTGTTTATGTGTGAACCTCAAGATTGTGAGTGCCGTATTTTGTACATATAGTGAAATTTGGTTCATGCATCGATCAGATGAACAAATGGGTTTTTCTCCCTATACTCATATTTTTCATCATAAACAAACGTGTCGTTTTTCTTTCCATTCTTGTGTTGTTCTTTGCGTGTGATTGTGAGATGATAAGATGTCATCGATCCTTTTTCCACCTCAACATCACCATCATGCCAATTCTTTTTGTCACAAAAAAGCCAAGTACTAACTTAAACGCATGTGTGATTTTTTGGGATATTTCAGAGTTTTCTGACCCTCTGTTATTTAGTTAAAAGTAATACGTTAAGGATGTGAAACGATCTTGTTTAAGAAAAATGATGGATAAGATCAAATCCTTTTAGTGTATCGAGTGATGTCCGACGAAAGAAATTCAAGTGTCTGATCTCACCCGGCTGACAAAACTCGCATTACATATGATGATTAAGATGACAAAGTAACATGCAATTTAATTCACAAAGAATATGATGAATACATGTCCTGGATGGCAAAAAGGAACGTTAGAGAACGATATGTAGGATACAGATCGATATATGATCCGTATGCAGAGAATACAGATCATCATGGGGCCTTTCACTAATTAGATGCACGTATGCTCACCAAAGGCAAGGACAACGTACTCAAAATGCGATGTACCCTGGATACACCTCTATAGTTTTTCGCTTTGATTAGTTATAACCATAGGTACATCAAGATGGATCATAATGGAGTATATGTTAATCACTGAGAGGAAAGGGTTTCCAAAAGATTGAAAAAAAAATAAAAACATCTGACGTTTTTCCATTCAATGTCCGTAGACAAACATCGACTGCATCTGATCCATATGCTTGTCTACAAAAGGCAGTCCTATTGTTTCCAACTTTGAAGTTAGTAACGATCATCTCATTGACAGAATGCATAACGAAGTTAAGTATAACAATTTTCCATTCGATTCCCTTTTTTTTTTCACAGTAGCATTTGACATTAAGGTGAAACATGCTCTGTTTCCTGTTGACAACTCAAATGAGGACAAGCTACAAACATACAATGTGTAAATGTTGGTCAAATTGTTTGCATGCTTTATCTAGCTCCAAACTTATCCAAAATTAAAAGAGAACTGTCACGAGCAGTATATAAATGCACTTGCACATACCAGAAGATCCAATAAAAACTCTTAACGTTCCTTTTGAGATGATATAATTACGTTGGATTACACAATGGATGATATACTTTACAACCGATATGTATCATAGACGGATGTGTTCAAAACTATGTAGATTGATGATAATAATCTGAGACGAATAATATCTTGATATACAGAATGGATCTGCATAATATTATATCATATCATGAAAGAGAAGAAAAAGAACCCTTTAAACTTTAGTGGCTTCAGAAGTTATTTGCAAAGCCAATAGCAGCTCAATGGTCCAAGCACAGACATATCCTAGAACATCATATTTTGGACCACTGACAGGATAACGTTTATGATAGACAACAATATGCACATATGATAGATTAACAAAATCTTAATCTATAAGTAGTCATTGGGATTCCATCTAATAGATATACACTTAATATCACACTCAAACAATTTAAAGTAGATTATACACAATAACAGCTGTGATGACTACTTATCTCAAAAGTTCTTTAAAATAATCTTACCATTATATCCATAGGGATTCAGGGATAGATCCCCGAAACCGAGTCATAAAAACTTAACATAAATAATATACATATGTGAATTGAATCCATTCTTTAACATAAATGCATAGTCTAATATGCTGTATTTATGTTATTGTGTAACGCCTCACGGATCATCATTAATCATTTCAGTGTGTTTTAACCTCACTCGCATACCGTTTTCCAAAACTGATCACACATATCAATATTAGTCATTTTAGTATGTTTTGGTCCAACATATCAACACTAATCCTTTTTAACTGAAGAGTTTTAAAATGATTGGTTATCGAAAAAAAAAGATGTATCATATTGATATAGATAATATTATCAAATTATTTAAATTTTTCCTTGAAATATTACCTATTATCTTAGGATATAAACAATTTTATTATTATTTGTAACGACATTAAGATTACATATATGTAAACCTTGAACCCTGACAAAAATAGACAAAAATACTTGTTGTCTCTGGCTTCTTTCTCGGTCTGCCATTAACTTGTCATGGAGGTCGGTTAAATGGGGTCCAATTGGTTCCGTCCATGTTAGCTCCACCACAGCCCTGTGGGCATGCTTCGTTGCACTTTGCGACATTTAGTTCGTGTACAACTATTATGTCCGTGGTCCATTTTCACCAATATTACACGAATTAAGATCGATGGGAACTTGGTCGACAACAAGATTCGTAACTCACGGATAAAGTCGCCGAGCCTATTTATCAAATCGGCGATAAACTTCTGATCAATTGGTGCAAATTAACGTTGACATAAATCTTTGATCATATGAACTAACCAGTAAAAAGTTGACGTCATCAGTGTATAAATCACCTTTTAAATTATATCAAAAGAATTGATTTAGTAAAAAGTCATATTTCTCTAATGATGTGATCAGTGACGACACAAAAAAAACAATATCTTTTTTATTTTGTTGTTTTTACGTAAACAAAAATGATGATTAAACGTTTTAAACTGACCGACAAAGTACCATATCATTCCTGTACTTTGCGTTGTATTCTAGGGGGCAAGTGCCCGGTAGGCAAATAGTAGGTAGCAGCCACTTTCATATAGCACAAATCTCTATCACTCCCCCCTTTTCTCCCCAGCAACTGTCTTACAAATACATGCTCATTCCCTCGCTATATATTTTCCTGCGCTGGAAATTTCAACTATACTATCATCACATTTATTCCTCAACTTTTTGCGTCTCTATTCATCATAATCGACAATATTATATATATCCAACATGCAGGGAGCACAAGATACACAACTCACAGCTCATGACACAAACAATATTGTTACAATGACTACCAAAGAGAGGAACCAAAAGGCCTTAGAGTTCATAGAACAAGTGACCGCGAATGCCGATGAGGTGCAAAGGAGTGTTCTGGCCGAGATCCTTGGTCGTAGCGCTCACGTCGAGTACTTGGAGAAGCACGGCCTAAATGGCCGCATAAACCGTGAACATTTCAAGAAGGTGATTCCAGTGGTGACATATGAGGATGTTTTCCCTTATATACAGAGGATCGCCAATGGCGATACTTCGCCTATCCTTTGCTCCCGTCCCATTTCTGAATTCCTTACAAGGTAATATATATGGTGCTTGTCATTGATTTATTACCTCGTAAGTAACATAAGTTAAATAATTCAACAACATGACATTACATGCAAGCTCATGTTAAAGAGATTTGTTCAATTACTCAGTATACATCAGTATACATCTGAAAGATAGCGATTACATGTTTCTACTCTACAGGTTAAGTTCTTATTTATTAGTCTAACTGGAAGAACCTTGTTCGTTGTGGCAGTTCCGGCACATCGGGCGGGGAGAGGAAACTGATGCCAGCAATAGAAGAAGAGCTAGAAAGGAAAGCATTGATGTACAGCCTTCTAATGCCGATAATGGACCAGTTCGTTCCTGGTTTGGAACATGGCAAAGGGATGTATTTTCTGTTTATCAAATCCGAATCAAAGACTCCAAGCGGAATCCTTGCCCGTCCGGTGCTAACGAGTTACTACAAAAGCTCATACTTTAAGCAAAGGCCATATGATCCCTACACCAATTACACTAGCCCGAACGAGACCGTTCTGTGTCCCGATTCATACCAGAGCATGTATTCTCAAATGCTCTGTGGGCTATGCCAAAACATGCAAGTTATTCGCGTAGGTTCTGTTTTTGCTTCCGGGTTCATTCGTGCCATTAAGTTCCTTGAGCAGCATTGGGAGGTTCTTTGTCACGATATAAGAACCGGGACTTTAAACATCCAGATCACTGACTCATCAGTGAGGGAATCGGTCATGAGAATCCTGAGGCCTGATCCGAGACTAGCCGACTTCATCGAAGAGGAGTGTAGGACGGGATCATGGAAAGGAATTATCATCAGATTGTGGCCTAACACCAAGTACATTGATGTCATTGTAACAGGAACAATGGCACAATATATTCCTACTATTGATTACTATAGTAATGACCTTCCTATAGTTTGCACCATGTATGCCTCCTCTGAGTGCTATTTTGGGATAAACCTTAATCCCATGTGTAACCCGAGCGAAGTCGCTTATTCGCTCCTTCCCAATATGGCATATTTCGAGTTCTTGCCCGTCCATAGCAGCGACGAGTTCAGCAGTGACGGATCACATGGGGAACATCATCATGAGGAGACGACGGAGGAATTGGTCGATCTTGTCGATGTTAAGCTGGGGCAAGAGTATGAGCTTGTTGTTACCACTTATTCAGGTATTGTCTGCTGGTATTTGTGTAGAACCTGCAACTTTTCACACCGAAGGAACTCAGAAAAGTTAGTTCAAGATTTCATTATCCAAGTAAAAGCTAGTACATTGGGAACTTATCTTCTGGCCACTATAATAAACAGAGTGTTCGAAACTATTGAACTAACACTAAGATATAGAATCTATACAATGTATTTATATGGTTTGATCTATTTGATAAGATCGCTAATCATGTCGAATGAATAACTTTACAGGCCTTTACAGGTATCGTGTGGGCGACATACTTCGTGTGGCTGGGTTCAAGCACAAGGCACCACAGTTCAACTTCGTATGCCGGAAAAATGTTGCTCTCAGCATTGATTCAGACAAGACGAATGAAGTAGAGCTTCATAATGCGGTCAAGAATGCAGTTAACCACCTCTTGCAGTTCGGTGCATCACTAACTGAATACACAAGTTATGCAGACACCTCGACCATTCCCGGCCATTATGTCCTGTTCTGGGAGATCAACAACAGTGACACAGCCCCGGTCCCTCCATCGACTCTATCAGACTGTTGTCTTGCCATTGAGGAGTCCCTAAACAGCGTTTATAGGCAAGGGCGAGCATCCGATCACTCAATCGGGCCACTGGAGATACGAGTTGTTGAAGACGGGACATTTGATAAGCTCATGGACTACGCAATATCGCAACTAGGGGCATCGATAAACCAGTATAAGACGCCTCGTTGTGTCAGATATGCTCCCATCATCGAGCTCTTGAACTCGAGGGTTGTTGCGAGCTACTTTAGCCCGAAATGCCCGACATGGACTCCGGGACATAGGCAATTGTCCACGACCAAATAGCTAGGATGATCATAGAGCACTTGAAGTGTTTTAGAGGTCGATTTATCGCTTATCAGATCCGCACTCAATTGATCTTTGTGTATAAAGATTGCTTTATCAAGTAAAGTACTGACCCGAAAGACTTCCTTCAGTACCATCACAGATTAAGCTCTCCCAATCACTTCTGAATTCGCTCTTCAATAGTCACTTTGTACTTTAATCCACGGCTGCAAATCACAGACCAAGAGAAGTTAAGGGGGGAAAAAAGAAGATGTACCCATTGCACTCCTAAAACCAATTCACAACCGAAAAGACAAGAATAATATCTAGTAATGTAAGCTTCTCAATATCGACCAGACGCAATGATTTATCAGAAACGTGACAGTGTCGGAAGATAATTGGGGAGAAAAAGCCAACGCATCCCTGTTCAGTCAGTCGTATCCGGCAACCACTTACTTTTCTGTGGAGGATCGCATTCGCAACAGAAAGATGTCGCCTTTTTGCCGATCCCTCAAAGTTGCCAAATTCAGCCATTATACTTGATTCTGGATAAGTGTAAAGGGGTCCAATTAGTACTAGCAAGTACCCTTTTGTGGATATCATATCTGCGTTCAACCAACGCTTCACAACTTTTGGTTGAAAAAACATACAACAGATAGATCAGGCCGAAAAAAGCCATGTCCAACAGACTCAATTTGCGATGTCGTGCCACTTTAAGTTGGTGGCGTGGCAACATCATCGAGTCTCAGCAACTTTATACGACATGAAGATTCCTTCATGGCTGTCAATAATTGGTCGGAAAGTTACATGACAGGATTGCGCACTTTGAACGTGAAAATATCCTGACAGTGAAAGGTACTTTTTTGTAGTCTTTTCATCATAACAGTGAGCTGAGAGAGATTAGTTTCAAGCTTGATGTTATAGCATAGCACAATGATGAGCACTTCAGGGTTCAAATTCAGTCTCTCGAGATTGTTTGACAACAAGATGGCTCAATGGATCATGTCTAGCGGCCAGAATTGGCATGAAGCGGTGACGACTCAGTCTGAGAAAGCTTACCGATAGTGCGACCATTGCATTTGGATAACCATCGGGAAGTCCATCGTCAGCTACTTGATTTATATAACGTGTAACGCCAGAGTGATTCCCCTTTTTGATAGAATCTGTAGCAATGAAGTTGGTCTGGGTCATATGACGGCAAAAATTTCCAACAAAAGGCAAATGAAACTTGATGCAGATCACTCGTCAAAATTTGTAGTCGATGCAATCCACATTGAAACATTGTGTCATCACAATCTTCATACATCCATGATTGAATGTAATCACAAATAGGTCTCTTAATCATGGAGATCTGCATGCAATTAATTACGGAGATCTGCAGAATGTCGAAGGCATTCTGGGTATATATACCATTCTCGTATATCAATGAGAACAGAATAATTTTTCAGCTTAGAAAACATACTGTAGTAATCAGTACTCGTTGAGTCCAACAATCAAGCTTGGAATTGGAAAAGTGGATCTATTTAGATCTAGACTAGTGGAAGTATCTCTACGTATCTCAATTAGTTCCTATAGAGGGCTCTGATCAATTTATTTCAAGATAAATAACAACCTCTAAGTATTCCCTCAGTTTGTTCACCATATACCAAGGTGTCAATGAAACAATAATGAAATTAATAAAATTAAAGACATGATTGGAGGGAAAAAGAAACTCATAAATTATATTTTGTATTTTAAGATTATTAAAATTTGTTTAGTAAAAATTTCAAATATATATCGTAAAGGTTTGCATAAACATATCGATTTACGCTTTTCCTCCCCAACGGATTTAATGGAATTAATTTAGAAAAGAAAACTAATATGTGAAAAATATAAAATTTAAAAGGCAAAATAGGATCGATATGATTTAAATTGGTTTGATAAACAGACAGATTTGACGTATTATTACCGTTTTCATGTACGAAATATTTATGCATCAATAACATGAGTTTTAGATAGAAGACGACACATTGAATAAACGAAAGAAGTTAAATATATTACAATATATTATATATTATTCCGTATCATGTTATAGAACATCTCGAACTACCGTTCATCACTAGATTTTCTTTCTCATTTTTCCTAATATAACTGCACATATTAGTAATTTGTAATCTACAAAAAAGCATACAAAGCTTTTTAAAAGCTACAATAGTGAGGCCTTACGAACTGATTTGAAAATCAACTGTATGAGTCGTCCACACATCTACAATATAAGAATAATAAGTTGGAGAATCACCACTGCATTTTCGATTGGCATGTAGTTCTCTTTCTCATGTTTTATTTAACCAGCTCTACGATCAACCTTATCACTAACACAACATCAACTCTATTTTGCTTTCCATTTCCCTAAAATTATTCCCTTATCATTTCACCATTTTCAGATCATGTGAAATTGGTTCTGTTACAGGAGTATCAATGTATCATTCTCACATTCACAGCCTACTCCACTGAGAAAAATTGACAAGCACTTATCGCCAGAAAAGTTTACCTTGCAATTTTACTGCTGAATCTCTATGTTGCCAGAAATGCTCCTGTTGAACGTTTTACACCACATCGTAGTTCAACATTCTCGAGTCTGAAACAGAAAGGGAGCAACAACTTGAACCTTCTCACAATTGACTCAGCATTAATAGCAACTGTCGAATCTTGATCTGCAACTTGTTCTATCCTCATGTTAGATCCATCACAATCTCCATGTTGTGTTCCCTCTTCACTTTCTCCACCTTCCAGATCTCCAAGTTCATTGCTCCAATCCTCTTCTCGAGCTTCAAAATGTCCATATACACTGATCCAGTCATCTTCCCCTTGATTGCCTGCCTACAAATGGGAAGATAATTCAGAACCATCCTCATAATCGGAACATGTCTCATTCGTATAATGACAAAATACGCGATTCTTCAATCAAGATAAGGACTGATCAGTCGTAGAACATGGATGCATTAACTATGCATCAACTAATCCGATAAAAACTCGGGGCATAATATGACGACTTAGGTGAGATTGTAAGGTAGATGATAACAAACTCAAATAATTGCAAAATCTACGAACTTGAGCACATAATAGATATTAGATACAAGACGACTCTACTCATTGTTTCGAATCGGAACCTAGAGGTTTAGTAGCCCACAGGTCCAAGGTTCTATATATGCATTAATATTATCTTCGTTATATTCCATGTGGATAAACTGTTCTCAAATAAACAGAGAAAGTTATCTTTCCCCAACGATGTACCAATCTCAAGGTCTTGTAAACTATCTTGTGGATCACAAATTTCAGTATATACATTCTATTTTTTGTGCCGCAGATAAATTAGACTAGAGCTCTACAGCCTCTACTAGCATAACATTACGAAATTCCAGAGCGAAGCGCAAATGCATACTGTCGAAATCGAAACGAATGAACAGAAAATTATCATACGAGCATCAAGTTGAGCCGGAAACACTAGGAATCGTCATCAGAATGTAACTAATCTCAAACCCTTCGAATCTGATATGCATCCTCTGATCCAATCTCCCAAAACCCAAAACCCCAAACCCTAACCGTTTCGGCTTCGACACCGGCGGCGAGGAGGGAATGGCATAAGAAGTTGAGAACGGGACGGGACGGGAAAGGGCGGAGGAATTGGAGAAAATGCAAACGGCGACAGACAGACGGAAAATGATTGAGCGATGGTGATTGCCCATGCGTTTCCGTTTCTCTTTGTTTTCTGTTTTGGGTGTTTCGCAAGGCCCATATAACATTGTTGTATATTGTTGGTCTAAATATCTGACCATAAAATTTCTTACGAATAGATTAAGTTCACCTATCACGTGTTTATTTTGTTTTAAGTTTTACTTTTTAATATTAATGTGATCAAATGATAATGGAGCTGGAGATTCAGAGGAATCGTGCTTAAGATTATTGATACAGTTTTGGTACATAGAATCTTGAAAAAACAGTAAATTATCGTAGAGAAAGTAGATGAGAATGTCACACGTACCAGACCTCCTTTTCTTAATCTTATTTCCTTTTTCTATGTTCCAAGCTTTACGTTTCTTCCAAGAAGCATCCAAAGAAAGCCCTAAATATTAAATCCAACCGAAAGCTGGATTTGATCATGTGATGATCCAACTCTACTCTAAGCATGTTCTAAATATGTTGAATTGATGTTGATCCCACGACACAAGCTGTCTTTTTTTTTTTTTGAAAAGAAAATTTCAAAAGATTTTCCTTGGTTAATCAACCTGCAAATTGATCGACTTAGGCGACTAGTTGAGCAGGCCATCCATGTCGCCTTTTCTATGCCTCGTAGCCCGAATGTAGAAATACAAAACCGCCAAACACACGCTCATCAGTCCTCCGATGATTATACTTCCTCCAATCTCCGACCACCGTCCTGCTTCCGCCTATACATCATCATTCCCTTCCTGCTCGACGGCCCCTCGGCCACATATCCTCGCAAATTCTCCGGTGGGTTTGCAGCCGCGACACCGAACTTGACCACATTGTCAACGTCGCTGGCCAACTCCTGTGCCATTGCGTGCACGATCATGAACAAGAAGCAAGATATGATCATCGTGCCATTGTAGAATAAGGGATTGAAATCATGTGAGTGTTTTGAGTGTTGTTGCCGTGTTTGGTTGTTTTGGAGTATGAAGAAACAGAGGAGCGATTTGAGCGAGGTGGGAACTGGGCGAAGGAGTATTTGTAGGCAGAGGTTCGAGCGTGGGGTTTGTAGCTTGTAGGGGTATAAAGGGTATGGGCACGACAAACTAATGTGATTACAGGACAAATATTTGTCGGTGTTTTGTCATGAGGCTTAAGTTTTGATCGATGTCAAAGTTTCAGTGCAACATCAGAGTTGGTTCGAGTAGAGATAGTTAAGAGTTTGATTGTATGTAATACTCTATACAAGTGATTGTTTATTGTAAATACATCTTTTGAATGAATACATAGATCTGTATTGAGAATATGGATAAATAGATTTATCCATATTTATAATGAAGAAAAAAAAATAATAGTTAAAATATACATATCAACAACTCATAATCTATCATCTTAAATTTTTAGGTTAATAATTAACTCAATTTATATATATATTCTATTTAAATTCGTTTAGAAACGTGAATTCATCCTCTGACTTATTAATTCTTAATAGATCCGACTTATCGAGTTTTGGCTTGCATTGGCTAACAATTTGGGCCATAAAACGAGCACCACGCAAATACATGTAATCACTAATAATATTGAATTATATAGCTTTTCCATTTATTGGCTCCAACAATATTCCAACTTGTATTGCATCTTTATTTGTCGCATGATGCCAAGTTGGATAAGAAAAGGTGTCACACAACCCGTCATCTTCTGCATAAAAACATATCCATTATCGAATGCTGAATTTGATCTTTTTCATAAATATTTGCTTCTTTTTTTCGCAACTTAACATCGAAAAGGCTCGTTAATGTATATCATGGAAACATTAAATGGTTCATCGCGAAGAGGGTGGGATTGTCACTGTCCGGTCCATATCTGCGGAGGTTAAGACCCTATGAGATTGTTGGCAATTCGAGACGTTAGTAATAAACAGTTCCATATGCAAATGCTCTGATGTCGTTAATTAGATGTCGCATCCTTTTCAGTAGTCGGAGTTCCCTAATCATAAGATTAGTGTGATTGAATCAAACAATTAGTATGGTCTTTCATGATTATATTGGATTATAAAACTCGTTTTCGGTGAATGAAAACACAAGTGATATACTATACGTAATTCAAAAATGGATGAAATCAACTTGACGGATCGAAGAGCATATAGAAACTGAACATAGAAACGTATGCTATAGAAGACTTCGGAGAGCATATGCGATCTTATAATCTCAAGAAGACATCCTTCTCGGGCCTAAAGGATACCGGTGATAAATCTCGCAATTCTTTTAACACGGAAGTATATATATATATACATTGTGTTATTTTTGTCTTGGATGTTTAAAGCAAAAAAATAATCATAGTATCAGCAAAAGGCTGCTGAAGGACCTATTGAATTAACGACCGAGATCGATCTAATTGTATTGAATCTATCTAACAAATTTCCAATTAGTATCCTATTTGATATTCTGCAAATTTATGGATATTATCAACCTAAATTGTATTATGTACTATTCATCCATGTATAAAATATCACTATACAAAAAAATTATTATCTATTTGCTCTAATAGTATCACATATGTACATGAATATGTGGGGTGAATGGAAAAAAATTGAAGACAATGTTGTATTCCATATTTTAAAACAGAGAAATACACTTTTAATGAGATTTGGAACCTGTTGTACCATTTGTGAGAAAAAAAAAATAAAGCAATTAAACTTGTGTTAAATTTTATATGTTGCTCCGGATTTGCCCATGGTTCGAGTCCCACTACCTCCTTTTCGTTTTTTCAATTTCTTTGATATCCCGCGACCATTTCTTCTTTGATGTCCCACCACCATTTCATGAGTTTGTATTGTTTAAGTTTTCTTCAAGTTCTCTTGTACTGTTCTATTTTTTTTGTTTTTTGTTACTTTTGTGAAACATACATTCAATGTTAATTATAATGTTATTTTTTTTTCTTTGAATAACACCATCATTTATTGAAATAACCATTATGATTTTAATTTTTATGCTTATCAATATATTAATTTTAACGATTGATTATTCATAAAATATTATTAAATTAGGTTATTCACTCTTTGATTTCTTCAATTATAAAAAATTATCTAAAACTACGATTTTGAAGAATTAATCCCAAAAACATACATACGGGATTTTAATTTCCAAAACATATAATTTCACCTTCACCCACTTTCCTATTCTGTCTCTCTCCATCATCACAAATAGTTGTCTCTCGCAATCGCTCTCTCATCTGAAATCACTGTCCGAAACCACCGATCTCATCTCCCCACCACCATCGTCTAGCCCCTCTCTACTGCCCCGCTCCTCCTCCCTCCTTCTCCGATCCCAATCATCAATTTCATTATATGTGTGTATATGATTAGATTCAATCGATGAAGGACGAGATTACAATATGATAGAGACGATGTACATGATTAGAGATGATGAGGAGGGGAAGGGGATGGAGGAGATTGATTTCGAATACGAGTGCAATGTTTCACAATTGATTGATTTCACGATAGAGGAAATCAATTTGAGATTATTTTTTGGGTGTTTTGTTAGGGAGATGATGATGATGATTTTTTGCGGGCGATGCCTGCGTCGTTTCAGTTCTGAAGATCTGCGACGATGGTAACTTTTGTTTTTTTTGGATTAGTTACCGGATTTGATTATAATGTAATTAGGAATTGGATTATGTTTATGGAAGTTAACTTTTGAGGATAATTACATGGAATGTATGTATGGAAAATTACTTTTTTGGGGCTATTTGTGGTGTATTTTCACTAATGTGAGACTAACTATTGAATGTCACTCTGTATAAAAAAAAAAAAATTATCTAATGTCACTCATGATTTGATTTCTAAATTAGCGGTGTTCAATGTGATCACTTTTATCATGAATGAGTTTGTTTGGTTGTTCACTATATATTCGACCTTAATGACCGGCATTATATATTCAACCTCTGGCAGTGTTTAATAAACAGACCAAAATCTCTTAATTTATTTTCAGATATATAGAATGACAAAAACTAGAATCAAATGTGAAACGAGAATTTAAATTTCCAATGAAAAAATTTATATGGATCCTGGGTTGATGATTTTAACACTTGAAAACATGCATTTAAGTATTCAACCAACTGAATTAATAGTAATTTAATATGGAATTGACAAAAGGAAAAATCTCATATCCCACGACAACTTCCTCCAACAATCCTCCGGCCGGAGCAACCAGGCAGCAGCTTGCTAATCGCCTTGTCCAGACACTTCTTGCAGTCGACATCCAACAAATCCACAACCACGTAGATCGTTGTTGACTTATCGAACACCATCTGCTCACTAACGAACAATACCTGGCTATTTTAAACTTGTTGTTCTAGCACGCTAAGCAATCACTCACGTTGTTCACGTTCGACAGACAGAATTGATCTGGTTATCAATCTGATCCAAAAACTTCTGGTCCATGCACTTGAATAGACATTTGTTATACTATATAGTCGCTCCCTTGCTAGAGAGGCAGAGGCTAGAGATATCGTTACGAGTGTCAGTGATGCAAGCTTGACAGTCCCGAGGAGATACGTCAGAGCTACATTGGGCAAGGCCTGAGGGTTGGTTTGGTTGCAAACCAATCGAGCCAAGGACAAAGCCAGTCCTTAAGGTATGTGTGAGTAATCTAACTCATGTCGACTATGGAGAAGAATATATGTGTGAATGACCAATGATTTATCGGTTTAAATTTTTGGGTCAACCGTTTGACCTGTTTACTCAAACCTAACTTGGATATTGGATTTTCTTTTTGAGTTCTCCACAATATATAGAAATAGAGATTTGTTTGGAGCAGGTTCAGATTCTCAGAATAAGCACTATTGGCGGTGTAGTTGCCAGAGCTAGTTGAACGGACATGGAAAAGTGCGTTCGCGGCGAGGGCAATGTTGACGAGGAGAGGGAATAACAAGAGAAAAGAGGAGGGAACCGTTATTGAGGATAGAGTGCAGTGCCATTGCATTTTTATAGAGTTGAATAAGCAGGGGATATAATATAGCTCGAGTTCAGTCAATTTTATTTTACAAGGGAATGGATCAGTTCTGTTAGTGTCATTGTAAGCTCCAAAGATCAATACAAGGTTTGAAATGGGCAGTTTAAATCACTACTAGAACAAGTCATTTTCCTTCTCAAAATTAATCAGGTTGTCATTTGGTATCTACTAGCCTACTAGAAACTCCTGCGTCACTTTCCATGGTTGGCTAATTATATCCGATCAGGCTCAATGTTGATCGAGAAAGACACATTCAAGCATCCTGTCAATGCAACTTGTCCGAATTTTTTGATGATGAAATTGGGGTTCACGTGCCACACTAGGATGCACCGCTCGAACCACAATGCTAAAGGCAACGTCCCCACGGCAAACCAACTACCATCACACGTGCCTCTCTCAACAGCCAATGAATAAAATTTATTCATTCATGCACAATATTTTTATATGGTGGCATAAACTGTGTTGGGATTACTATTACTACCGTAACCTGATAAATATAAAATACAGGTTGATATTTGTGTATTATTTGATGATAAATTACTATGAATGGATCGAACTTAGCTTTGGCTATATCCATCTCACGTTAACACAACAGCTCTCAAAAATCAAATGAATACATGATCAAAACACATCATCACCACCTCCTCCACCGTCGATAACTTCAAAGCTTCCCACTCACTGTCACACTCCCCACCTCCATCTCACCTCACCTCGATCCCTCTATACTCTGATCACCACAATCCCAATCCCAATCCAATGACGAAGATGTGCTACGTGGGAAAAGCCACGAAGATATTCATCTTTATCGTCACCGCCCTCGCCGTCGCCGGCCTCATCCTCGGCTTCGGCCTCCTACGACACCGACCTCACAAATCACACAACTCCAAATGCTCTGACGCTGACTCTTCCTGCTACTATCCCAACTCCCCTTCTCTGATCCCCACTATGACGCCGTTCATCCCGATCGTGAATTCGCCTCCGAGTCCGAGCTCGCCGGTGTTTGATTCCAATCGCAATCCGCCGCCTCCGATCACGCGGGTGATTGATTCGAATCCGCCTCCTCCGGTTGTGGTTCCGTACTCTCCGCCTCCGCCGGCGCTGGTTTCTGCGCCGCCGCCGGAGAGCCCGCCACTGTCGCCGCCACCGCAGCCTCCAGCTGCTGCTCCGCCTTCACCTCCGGTGGTGGTGGTATCTCCGCCTCCTGTTGCGGTTGCGGTTTCGGCTCCGCCGCCGAATTCTGTTGTGGCTGCTTCGCCGCCGAGTCCGGCCGCGGGCAGTACGCCGGCGCCGGGACATGCTTGATAGTTGATTCGTGGGGTTCGTTTTTATTTATTTAGAATTTGTAACTTTTTTGGTAAAGGGGATAGCCTTTTTTATGGCTTGACCTCGATTTGGTCGTTTGTCACGTGAGATAAGACAAATCCTTTAAGGGTTAATTTTTTTTTCCCTTGTAGATCATTTTGAGTGTAACGATTTGTATTAGTGAAGGGATAATGGAATTGGAAGAAGGATGTGTATATCCAACCCCAGGGCATGTTTGTCTCGAGTCAAACAGTCTCTTAATGATCTTGAAAGCATTTTTGAGTTTGATATGTGAGAGTGATTGATATTGGTACGATTTCTTTGAATTTAATCACGAAATATGATCAAAACTTTCTTTGAATTTCTTTGATTGATATTGGTATGATTTCTTGATGTTTTATTATTCCACGAACGATACATAATTAAAAAAAATTTATATGTTAATATTTGTTTTATTTTTATATTTAGAATCAAATTTATATTAAATTAAATATATTATCACATTATATCCATTAATTTTTCTTATATTTTCTAACATATTTTCACTTTCATAAAAAAAAATCTAATATATTAATCGAAGATAGAATCCGATCTCATTGTTGGGAATGTCAGGGAATTTATCGGTGTTAGATGAATATTCGACAAGCAATAGAGGAACATAATGGATCACAAAATAAAAACAAAAAGAAAAACTCCGAGAACCCTCTCGACAGCAGCTCAAACTGTGTACCACAAGTCCAATAATGGTAGTACTTGCAACTATGCAACACATGATCGATCCATTATTGTGGTTCCTTTCTATAATGTTGGACGTGAATCATTTTTCCATTATGTGCCTCTCCAATCCCGCAAGATGTGGGTCAGCTTCACTTTACTGGCCATAAGTAATCGGGACAAAAAGAATTTCCGTTGTTAAATGAAAAATTCACGTTACTGCTGCTCGGCATTCCGGTTTATAGCAGGTGATGAGGGCCGAGTCCAAGGATCGTTCTAGAGGCCCGTTGTTCTGGGCTCGGATGGGTTGGTCCGAGGACGAGACACACCATGGAGCCATCTCAGGCCGAAGGCAAGTGGGTCAATTGCCTCATTTGAGAGCGAACAAAACATTAGAATGGGAGTGAATTTTGGAAAGTGCACGGCGGTAGAGAGAGACCGTGAGGACGACGATGGGGATAAGTGGGTTGATGGTAGAGGAGTAACGTTTAGGGGTTAATTGAATTAATATAGTTAGGTTTAAAGGGTAAGATGGGAAGGGATGCAATTTAATTTTAAAGAACACACTAATTTGTAAATAAATGAGATGACTATCACTAACTTGTAATTAAGAAAAAAAAAAAACAACAACTTGTAGGTAATTTATACAAAATTTATCTAATTCTTTCTTATATATTTGTCGTTGTTATCTTCAATTCTAACCCTAACTAACATCGTTATCAACCGCAACCGTCGTTGTAAGGATCACCGTCGTCACTATTATCATCGTATCCCGACGTATTTTTCGATCTAGTGTTGTAAATTGTGCCATCAAAAAGACGTATTGTTTTGATTCAACACCTTTACTATAATTGTCACTGTTGCCCCCTCCATCACCGTATCATCGTTGTAGTTGTCGTCACCATCGTCAGATCAAATAGTGCAAATGTTAGATTGGACGACAATACACCCATTACATGTAACAATGAACATGCACACTATTTGGCAAATATGCGACTGTTCTGAACCCCTCATCGTTGCCACTTTCACCACTGCATTATCGTTGCAATTGTCGTCACCACCATCGGATCAAACAATACGGATGTTCGTTTTGACGACAGTATGCCTATTACAAATAACATAGAACATGCGCACTGTTTAGTAAATATATGCACTGCTCGATCTTCTCAATACAGTGTGATGATGGTGATGATCTTGGAGGTGGGTGACGATGATGGTGATGACGATGGAGATAGGAGACATGGTGGAATTGATGAGCCGATCTTGAACTAATGAAAAAAATCGATCGATCATGTACAATGAAAAAGATTTAATGTGCGGATTTTTTGGTTTGTGCAACGAATGAAAGGAGAAAATTGAAAATTTGATTAATGTGCAATATTAAAAAAGTGTATTAGATTGAAGGGTAAATTGAACCAAGCAATTTTTTTTTTTTTTTCAAAAAATGAATCAATCCATAAAAAAAAGATTGATTCTACTAATCCGTAATTTGAAGAACAAAAATCACACTTACGGGTAATCTATAGATTTTAATACAAAATAAAATCAATTATAAGTATTTTTTGGAGTTACAAAATGATGACATAGAAAAAAAAATCATTGTTTAGACTTTATTCAGAAGAAATTCATGATTGATTTTGTTTTGTAGAAAAAATTGAATTCATCGTTTTTTATTATTGAGTCAAAAAGATAAATAAGATAGATTTATTTCTTTTTAATTGATATTCCCACAAGATAGTCTCCATTTGAATTGACCGAATTATCATCAGAGTAATATAATCATGGAAAAACATAATCCAAGACATTTAATTAAACAAATTGAAATCATAATAGAACATTATTTAAGGAATTGATAATGACAAATCAAAAACTTATCCATTCAAGGCATATATATGAGAGAAAAATATTTTTATCCCAAAATAAAATTTACGTTAGTGTAGTTCATTAGATTTTGATCATTTTTCCCTTCAGAATATCATAATGTAGACGAAGAGAAAAACATTATGATGAAAATTCAATTTCCAATTGAACAAAAAATGATTTTGATTTTTTAGAAAAAAATATAATTTCCAAATCAATAACTGAAAATCATCTTCAATCTTGCTCACGGACTATAATCATGTTAAAAAAAATCATTATTATCGTCCGAAAACGTCCATGAGCCGAACTGAATTATGAAAGTTCGACAACGATAACGAACTAACCCGACGATAATAAACCCACCCAAGATCAACGACGGCACATCACCTCTCCCTTTCTCATCCGACCAGCCCTTCCCCACCACCCCAACAATCGCCTCCATCCCTCCCTCTTAATTAAATCCCCCCTGGTCAACTTACTATACTTCTTTGAATAGACATCCAGGAAACACTCGATCGCATAATCGCCCGCCCCATTCCTTCCTATCCTTCCTGTGCTCCACTCCGTTCCGACACCGGAGGAGGACTTGAACCGCTCAGAACGACCGTTGCTTTTGAATCCGATTCGTCGTCGATGTGAGACGATTCGATCGAGGCGGCGCCTCCTTTGGGATCTAAATCGGCAGCATCGTATCCTAATTGAGAGATAATTGGGTTTGTGATTTTGGAAAAATATTCTATCAAGTTAAAAAAAAAGTACGTGGCAAGATTAAGATATAAAATCTTAACAAATAGGAAAGTGTAAGATTTATTAAAAAATAAATAAAAAGAATATAGGATACTTTAAAAATAAAGGGAGGTATTTATTATGAAATTTTTTGATAGGTTATTGTCTCTGGATAATTTTTAAAAAATTTAATTTAGTTTGATTATTTCAGTTTTCTATATTTCTATTTAGTAGCATAATTTCGATTTTGGTTTTGGGTTTCAAAGATTTTGGTAAATTCCCTTGTTGTTTTACTAATTTCTGTTTTTTAGTTCTCTTTCCTTTTCTCTGATGATTTATTTTACTAATTTTTCTTATTATAATTTTTAAAAAAGTGTTTATAATGCAAATTTTAATACTTTGTATTCTCCATATAATGCTTTTATGAATGTATTTTTATTTTTAATCTTTTAAATTGTTTTATATTATATTTGGACAAATTTTATAACATATATTTCCTTATTCTTCATGAAATTCCATTAAAAAACGAAACCGAATCAAAACCAAATATTATTTTGTTTCATAAAAAATCACATTAAATTTGATTTGGTTTCGATTTTGATTTTCAAAATCCTCAACAACTTTTTGATAAACCGAAATGGAGACTTGTTCGATTAAAAAAAATCGAATTCTCACCCCTAGTCACTGCCGCAAGTCATGATTCTCAAGCGATAAACCAAAGTTCTCTAGAACTACGAATCATCCCATACTCCGCCTTGTTAAAACTATCAACATGCAGTATGCATTTCTCTGTGTATAATAAGTGTATATCCTTGACTAGGTTCCAGCAAAAAGTCTTGGACAAGTTTTTCATGACAGAGTTGGTTATGGAAGCCGCAGCCGCTGAACAAGTCCAGCAATAAACATTGTAGCTCAGTCTTGCTCCGGCTATGTTACTTACGCTAATACAGTTATACCGAATAGATTAACCATGCTGATGCAATCACGAAAAAATCCAATTATAATTCTTTCTTTATTCCAGACTAACTGGCTTAAGCAAAAAGTTTTCGATCGACAATACTTGCCTCGTAGCACTTGATTAGTATTGATCAGAACTTACACTTACCTTGTTTTGGCAATCGTAGTCGTCACTTTGAAGCGGGCGACCTGCTCAACTTAACAGTATGACCATGGCAACTTAACAGTATTGAGTAATGGGAGGAAATCAAACCATATAAAAAGGACATGACAATGATGCAAGAACATCTTCCCTTTCAAGAGTTGATCAAGTTATCATAACATCTTCCCTGCATATGCAACTCTATAAAATGCAATGTCATTGCACTTGCTTTCTCATAACTCAAAATCAATCAGCGATCTCTAGCCATCAATCACAACAGTTCGCAATTCGCAGAAACTGTGAACAATATGGCTTCCAACACAAGAACAGTCTCCACTTTTCTCTTGTTCCCTTTCCTGGTCCATATTGCCCTTGGAGCAAACCCGCTATTCCATTTCTGTTCCACTACCTCCGGCAACTATACCACTAGGAGCACCTACGCTGCAAACCTGAACAGACTTGAAACCTACCTCTACTACCAAACTCCTTGGATGGGCTTTGCCCTCGGCTCGATTGGCTCTGAGCCGAACCAGCCCTTTGGCCTCGCCCAGTGTCGCCCTGATGTTTCCTTCCCGGACTGTCAAACTTGCATCAATGACGCCCGTAATTCTATCTCCACTCTATGCCCCAATAGCAAGGGAGCCGTTATATGGTACGACAACTGTCTGTTCAAGTAAATGGACCAGGATTTCTTCGGTCAGATTGATAACCAGAACAAGTTCTGCATGTCTAACGTGAATAGCGTTAGTGATCCAGTTTCATTTGATGTGAAGGTGTATAAGTTGTTGACTGGACTTGCACAAAGGGCTTACGTTAGTCCGAGGTTGTTTGCTGACGGACAGACAAAGTACAATGAGTCAACGACAATATATGCGCTGGCGGACTGCACCAGGGATTTGTCTAACGGGAACTGCAAGAAGTGCTTGGAGGAGGCGATAGTTGAGCTGCAGTCTAGTTGCTCCAGCGGGAAGCAAGGCGGAAGGATCGTCGGAGGAAGTTGTCATGTGGGATATGAGATTTATCCCTTTGTCAATGCTTAAGCCACTGCATATTCATTTCAAATAGTGATTTATTACGCCATCTGATCTATTCGACGGTCCAGGCTAAATAAGAGATTCTAGGAAGTGATCCTAAGAATCCATGAATAAGAATGTACAAGATGAAATTCCTCGATTTGTTCTTTCTTTTATGTAATAATAATAACAGGGAGCTCTCCTATTTACATTGTTTGCTAAGAGGTATTCTACTTGTTACGTTTATAAGTTACAGGTTAACCATTTTCCCCCTAAAATACAGGAATATGTGTTCTCTTCGTTATCCAAGCTCTTATTTTCAAGATTCATCTCATTAGAACCCATTTTCCGTATTTCAGAATTACAAGTCCATTCTTTTGTGTGTCTTCACTATTGATTCAGATCTATAGCTATATTCTATGTCGATGTCTTTCTCTCGAAATTCAATCTTGTTACACACGAAACTTCTATGGTTGAATGTTTGGAGCCTCATCATTTACGATCTATATGACGTTTACTTTAGTATATATAGGATTCAGAAAATGACCTTGAAATCCTCTCGATCAAATTAATGACTCCTACGCTATCTTCTTAATTTTCGTTTAAAAGAATCTACAAAAATAAGAAAAGATATCTTCTAGAAACAACAGTCAGAGTTTTATGGCAACAAGCATCCGAACATCAGTGCGGTTTAGGGCCTAAAGGCTAATACACGTTACACAAACAAGTCATGATTTGCATTGAACCTTTCGACTGCTAACCTGGTCGGATGTTTGCTCCAGAATATGGTGAAGCTGTCGCCACCGGACGCCGCCTCGGGCCACCACCAAGCCACCCAACGCCGCCCAACGAAATCGGCCGCCTCCGTCCCAGAACAGCCGGACTCTGCCACCGTCGCCACTTCCGAACCACTCCCGTTATAACTGCATCCTTGATACCGACTCATCTTCTCGTCGATGCACCTTACAACTGCAGCATCCGAGCTACACTTGCCACATACGAGGGAACGAGTGTGACGACGAGCCAAGGGATTAGCAGAATGCACCAAGGTGTCATATATGATCTTATTTTTCAAAAATAGGAGAAAATTCTATAACCTACTACATAAAAATTCATCTCATAAATTCATAATTACAAATACATTTTCTATCATAAACCAACAAAATATACACGTTCATTTAAATAATTTATGATATCTATAATCATTATTTTAGTTATTGTTAATAAAATAATTCAATCAATACTATCATCAATTCATCATAGAAACATTATCATATAATCCTCTATCTCATATTATTGTTATTACATCCATCAAAATTATATCACATAAATCAAAATTATAAATTTATAACTATTCAGTATTATCCTCTGTCATCAAAAATCGTTTATCATCCGGTGACGCGGTTCACGTGACCCTTCAACTAATTACTAGTTGGAACATTCCACTCAACTGAATAATAATCTGCGTACAAACCGAACCTAATCACACAAGGTTAATCAGTATGCCAATCAAAGGTTGCTCCATCTCCTCTCTTCCATGAAATGAGTGCCCTAATCTTCTTCAATTTTCAGATCCAGATTTGAACTCGAATCTTTCACCATTTCGGGTTAGCATTTTTCAGATCCATAATTCGATTTCCGCTACAAGTCTCGCTCGATTCTTTGTTCTCATTTTCGCTTAAATTTGGTTGAGTTGATTGATCGCGGTGATTGATTTTGATGTGTTCAGGTGAGTTGTTTTGTTGTGATTGTTTTGTGTGTGGAATGTAAATGTTGGTTGATTTGTGCGTTTGTGAACTTTGTGATGGCTTGTTATGTGAAGTGATTGATCTCTGGTTTAGGGTGAAGAGGAGTGTTAATTGCGTTCTCTGTTTCGACGCTGTAAGTGGAGACTGTGGATGCGATTGGTTGATGTTAGGTAGTTATCTTCGTCTTACATGAAAGCTATACTTCAACTAATAGTAGCAGAAGAAGTTTCCATGGAGAGTGCAAAGAAGTGAGTGCTGGTGACGTATCGTTTGACAGAAATTATGTGTTTGGGGTAGAGCAAGTTTGCAAAACTAAAGACCTTCTGTTATATCTCTATTTGTCGTTGCTGTTGTTTGTTTGGGAGAATTATGCTATATAATCTAAAAATAGAGTGATTTGTTGTTCATGGTTCTAATTTTCTTGCAATTTATATCCATGTATGGTACTTGGGGGTTGACGCTGTGAGATGAAGGAAAGTAAGCGCTGATTTGGTGGCTTATAGATCTGAGGGAGTGTTTCTTTCCACCCAGTTAACATCAAGCTTAGCATTCTAGTCAGAATAGTTCATTTTCCTCTGATCTCTTTCCTTCTCTGTTTCAAATCATTCACTTTTGTAGTTTCACTAATGTTTGCCAGGTTTCTGTTCTATATTACTTGGATGAGGCAAGAGTCTGGAGAAGATCAATGCTCGGGTACAGCTCTGTAGAGCTTATAGTTGACGGTATGCTGCCGCATCGTTCAATAGCATCCCTTACATTTTCTTCTCCTATTGTTGGCAATTTATCTCAAATTATTTTCTTTTAAATTGTTCTACTGTAGGTTCCGGGGATATTGCATAGTATCTGCACTTCATCTATATTCCATCTATGTTTGGTGGTGCAATAAATACTGCCTACAGTCCACATCTTCGGAAGTCTGGAAGTAGACCTGTTTTTCCTGAACTTGGTATGATTTTCGTTTGAATATCCTCTCACTTTGTCCTGGAATATGTTCTCCTCTATTTAGAGTTCAGTTATCGTTATATTTTCCCCTTGTGTAGGTTGACTCTTCTGCTTCTGAAAGCAATGTGTTAGTATCAGGTGATCTTGGGGGCAGTGCCAAAGAAGGATTTTTGCATTCGTTAGTGGCTACTGAGATGAAGGGTGTTAGTACGCCTTTGAGTACTGCTGTGATGATGCCCTCACCTGCTTTCTTGTGGAGGTTCAAGGTGAGCATGCCCACAACAGTTTTGACCCTTTTCTTTTTGACTATTTATGATGTATTACAAGATTACTTGTTTTGAGAGTTGAATTGGGTATTCTTCTTATGTCGTGATTTTGCTTCAGTGCATTTGCAGGATAGTTTTCTTTCTTCTCATGACAATATGTTAGCTTCTGGTTGCAGTCATTTAATAAACCTTGTTGCTGATATTAAGGTTGAAATTAGAGTATTTCATGTCGGATTATATATGTTTTTGATGCAGATTCGTTATTGACATGTGTGCTCCTCACACTGTTGATTGTACTTTTTCTTTGACCAACGAGAACCTGAACTTCATCATAGTGTTTCCAGTCTTTTGGAATTTTTCAGCTATCTTGCTTGTTGATTGTTCCTAGTTTCTTGAGATTTGTTTTCATTTTTTTCTGTGCAACAAGCTCATTTTTCTTTTACTTCTTTATTCCCCTTTTTGCCTCGTTGTGGGATTCTATCCACCAAAATCCTCATCTGGATTAATTTGCAGATGTTGCTATTTTTCATCTGGGGCATTGGTTGTTGCAAGGTCAGCTTATTGTTTTTTTCAGTGTATACTCCTTGCAGCAGTCGTTTACTTTACCTTTTGCTGGTATCCCGTTGATCATTATTTTCCTTGGTGCTTGTTGATTCTGTCAGATTGGATGGGATTCTGTGATGAGAATGAGTGCAGAGCTGAGGGACCTATTTCTGTATGAGGGTTTTTTATACTACAACCCTCTCTTGCTTATGGTAGTCTAACCATTTCGTCCTCCTGCATCGATACAAATTTATTAAATTGAACCCAGGTTTGACCATCTACTATTTGCTGACCATTGCAGGCTTTAGTGATTTGGTTATGGGGAGCAAATTTGTGGGTCTTTTCACAGGCTAATGTGAACTATGCAAAAATGTTTGATCTAGATCAATACCATCTGACCCATAGAGAAATATGGAAGGTATTAAAAGAACCATTGCAGGAATGATTGCAAGTTATATTATATGTTTGTTTTCTTTTCTCGAGAAATTTATGTGTGCGCTGTAACTTATGTATGGTTTATAATTACAGTGTGCCATTTGGATGACCATCATTGTACCTACCAGCATGACAACGTACCTTTATCTTTATTCCCATAATGAAGTGTCTTTGGCAGCATCACAACCAGTGTAATAGATGCTTCCTCTTCTACATTCCATCGTGTTATTGTCATATTTGTGTTTGCATTTTTCGTTTTAATTCTATCTAAGCGGTTGTGCTTTCTGTCTACCATGTGAAGTATATTTTCGCTTGATTATTTTCTGGCTGCCTTTAGTCTCCTAACGGTTTATGCTGATTATGTTTCCCCTTCTTTATTTTAATTCAAAGCATCAGCACATGTTGTTTTGCTAATTTGGGTTTGAGCAATATGCCATCCTTAAGGACTTCTTTATTTTCCTTTCTTTTTGCTTATTTTTTTATTTGTTGCAAGCAATACCGTGAAAATTTGAGGTCCTGGTGGTTGTTTGTGTTAAAATCATGCTTAGTGAACATAGCAACAAACCTGTCCCAGTGGTTGTTTGTGTTAAATGCCACCGCAAGGTCCTGGTTTTGAGTCACTTGCCTGCAAACCATCACAACAAAACCACGCTTGCATAAAATCAATGGTTGGGAGATGGTGTGGATCCTGACAGGCATACCTAGGTCCACACATGGCGTGGACCTAACGCATGAGAAGTGTGCCCTGCTGGGCTGGCCTGCAACGTTTGTCATTTCTGTTTTCAGCGGTTGTGATTTTGTTTCTTGGCTGTTTTGCTTATATTCTCCTCTAACACACATCTGAATGCAGGTCCTCTTATATATTGGTTTGACTATGATTTTGATATCCCCCTTCGACATATTCTACTTATCTTCAAGATATTACTTGTTGAGAACTCTTTGGAGGATAATTCTTCCCTTGCAGGTAAGTTCCCTGATACTTGTTATGAAATCTGTTGTGTGCTAGTGGTTGACATTTGCATAGTTAGCAAAGGGAGATATTTTGGCTGGTGAGTGTTCATGTTTAAGCTGCTGCTCCTAATTGTCAATTTCTTAAAAGTATCGTTCAAACCCGATTTGTTTGGCTGAGCTGGTTCGACCTTTTTTCGTGTAGATTATGATACAAAGATTATTTCGTGTTCACATTTGCGTTGGGAATGCTGATTTATGTAGATATCATATCATGCTCTTAGAATGTCACTGCATGTTTTTCAATCATAACCAAACCAAACCATACTCTTAAGATAGTCTAGTGCACGACAATGTATGAACTATTGAAGAGATGATTGGCTTTAGTAAGATGTGGCATTTAGCTAGTTTGCCTATTGAAACTAAAGCAAAAGCTTTTTGTATTTGATTGGTAGACATGTGGTTGTTATGTACCGATAATTGACCTCATGTAATAGAATAAAGACTTACTAGTTTCTTGTTCTTGTTCTTGTTGTCTTTGATCGATAGACATAGCGTAAGATTGCATGTTCTCCTATTTTGTTACTTCTCTCATCCATATACATTTTTTAATACATATAAGCTTTTGTTGCAGGCAATATCATTTTCTGACTTCTTTGTGGCCGATATTATGACATCTATGGCAAAGGTAAAGACATGGTTTATTGGGTCAAGTGTAATGGTAACCAAAATATACTGAAGTTCTGAAAGTTATATTAAATGCTAGATTTTCATATTTGTTGTTATATCTGAATTTTGATGCAGGTCTTCTCAGATCTGGAGCGTTCAGCATGCCGCATGCTCCATGGACAGGTTAACATTTTTTAGTAGCTCTGAATTGCTTTGAATGAAGGAGATATCCACTTCCCAAACAAGTCTGAGACTTATACCAAGTTAAAACAGATTTTGGATTATAACTCGGAGGAGATAAGAGTTGTAAAACTATTTGACCTGAAATGTGAATCTAAGTTTGAAGATCTCGTATTTTTCCTTTTTTTTTTATTTTACTTCTAAGTATTTTCATCATGTGATAGTTCTTTTATCAAGTGATTTTTGTGCTACATTTTTTTTTTGTCTTTTCCTACCTGCTGTTCGTCCACTCTTCAGTTGGAACAAAGTGGTAATGGTGTCGGCGAATGTTTTGGGAAGCTTGTTCCTTCTTCATGTAATAGATGTCGTTGGAAGTTGGAATAGCTTTGTGCTTCTCATGTGTCTCCACTCATTTCTCTCATGTCAATCATGTTTCAATAATCATGATTGACATTGCTTTTTCTGCTGTTTAATGTTTGGCGATTTTCCCTATGTCAAACAAGTTTGATGTATATGTTATAGTTCTGCAGGTTGCAACCATTGCTTGGTTTGAAGCTGATTCTGTCTGTGGTAGTCACTCTGTGGCGATCCCTCTGGTTCTTGTATTACCCTACCTTTTCCGTCTTTTCCAATGCCTTCGACAGTTCAAGGACACTGGAGAAAAATCAAGCGTCTTAAACGGTAAATAACTTACTAGTATTCAATTCAGAGTTGCTTAAGTTATTATTTAGTGGACTAATATTCTTCTTTGGCTATTTGCATGGATATATGATTTATCCATATGTATTTCAAGCTTTCAGCATAAACCTGTACTTAAGTCTATGCTTTGTTATAAGAGTGAATTGTTTTCAGTTTTTGTGGAAACTGTAACTGCATATCTCCGCCAAATAAATTTGCGTCGGACTTGGATATATTGCTTGAGTAGAGGCTGACTTGAGTGTACCAACCTTGTAATTTGTGATTTTGTTGCTCTTTTTTCCCTGCTTTTTTTTTCTTTCTCTTTCTACGGGTGTGGCTGTTCCTCGATAGTTTTTTTTAATCCATGTTTCATTTATACTGGCGTTTAAAGCTTATGCTTCGGTTTATCCGGGTTGAAAACAGTATACTAACTCTACTTCCTCCTGCGTGTTGCAGCTATGAAATATTCTACCGCAGTTCCTGTGATTTTTCTTTCGGCTCTCAAATACCATGTGTTCCCCGATAGGTGGACAAAAATCTATCGGCCCCTCTGGCTTCTATCAAGTCTTCTAAACTCCATGTATTCATTTTACTGGGATGTGAATCGAGATTGGGACCTGAGGTATGTTCCCATTGCCTGACATTCTAAAGAGTGTTCGTGCATTACTTTGCATTCTAGTTTCCTGGTGCATTAATTTCCTGCTAGCTTCAAGCTTTGGAGGAAGTCATGTGCACCCTGTATGCATCAAGGATTGCATATACTGTCGATTTGTGATCTAATGATGGATGTATTTGGGTGTAGTTGCTTCACTCGGATCTTCAAGTTCGGGAGACCTAATATATGTTCATACCTCATACATGGACGGCGATGGGTACGATACTCCACCATATTTACCTAGTCATATGGATATATGTTCTTCACTCATGAGTTTGAGATAAGTAAGCTTTGTGCAGGTTCTATTTTGGGTTTTAGGAAGCAATCTCATACTAAGATGCACATGGACGTACAAGCTTTCTGCGCATCTCCGACACAACTACCTGACAGTCTTCACAATCGCTGCCTTGGAGATTTTTCGCCGTTTTCAATGGATCTTCTTCCGGGTGGAAAATGAGTGGAACAAAATGAGTTCCAAGTTGAGCGTCCAGCTATCTTCTATTGACAACCCAAGCGAAGAAGATAAACTACTCAACTTCAATAACCATAATGTATAGTTGACGCTTGGTGGCTCATTGCTCCATTTCATGCCCCTTTGCACTTCGAGGTTAACATTAGGAACATATATGCAATCTTTGATGTATATTCATTGATTCATGATTGAACTTTCTAATCGAACGTGCATGCTACACTTTGAAGGGTGAGCATATAGTTTGATTAGTGATCAAACTTCCTCATCAAATGTACGTTATGCACTTTGAAGGATGAAATGGGTGGTTGAATGCGAAGGCTATGTCAATGCCAGGATACTATGTTGGAGATGATTTTTATCTTCAGTGGTCTTTGCATTGGGATGATCTTGTAGCTCCAGCGATTGTCCAGTTAAGATTACTCCAAGCCGGCATTTTCTTATAACTTTTGTACTATGTATAGGATAAATCCCTTGATGTATGAATCGCTATGAAAAATTTGATTCTTTTGTTGTAACACGGTCAATAGATGGATTCCTTAAAGATGTCGTTTTGATCGAGATATGAGTCCTGATCATCATGATATGAGTTGGTTGCCCGAGTTAGCCGAATGTTCAGCGGAGGGAACATATTCTTATTTCGAATGGTCAAAGTTATCTGTCGTACAACTTTCATATGGAACTTTTGTGATGGTCGATATTCATCATTCATTGGCCACCAAAACATTTCTCAACATTGCCCTTTGCATTATAACAAAGCAAACAAGCAAATCCAAAATTTGCCCCATCCATTCAGTATCAGATGACCACCACACACATCTTACTCAAACCTGAAACTCCCTTTGATCCATCCAACACCCAAAATCACCACTCTACACCATGCCTCAATGGCTAATCCAAGGCACATACCTTAAATGTTAGCCGCCGGCGGCCAGGACAGCGCGACCCGCCAACCCGACCTCAGCGATCAATACACGCCGACAGTTTTGGTCGCCTTAGCATTGGTTTTGGAGCATTTAGTGTCCAAGAATGATCGGTTAATTGATAACATAGGCGTGGCGGCGCCTAATAACGGCCATGTGGTGGGCGAGGCGGGGCAGTTGGGAAAGAATCTGAAGGTGTTTCATGGAGTGAGAGCACCCAGCATTAGTATACCGAAATATTTGGAGAGGATTTATAAGTACACAAAGTGCAGTCCATCTTGTTTTGTTGTTGGGTATGTTTATATAGACAGGTTGGTGCATAGGTATCCTGAGCTCCTGGTGGTCTCTCTCAATGTGCATAGGCTGCTTGTTACCAGTGTCATGGTTGCCTCCAAGATGCTTGATGATGAGTAATCGATCTCTTTCCTTTCTCTTCATATCCTTTTTGTCGATATAAGGCTCTCGTAAGTGAGATGGTTATAAGTGTTTATGGCTATATATGATTCTGAATGTGAGCGTGACTTTGACACAAGAGGGTCTTGGGCAGTACTTATGAATGCTCATTAGGGACGGTCCTACTGTATTGTAAATATTAGGTGAACTATAAAAGCCCTTATAAGTCGGTTTTGATTGGGTTGTGGAAATATTGTTGTAGGCACTATAACAATGAGTTCTATGCAAGAGTTGGAGGGGTGAGCAATGCAGAGCTAAATAGACTGGAGGTGGAGTTGTTGTTCATGCTCGATTTCGGGATCACTGTGAGTTCTTCTGTGTTCGAGACCTATTGCTTCCACTTGGAGAAGGAGATGAAACGGATCAACATCGAGAAGCCATTGCCATTGTCGCCGACCTCAAATCTTCTTCTCTTCGATGTAGATGAGATTGCAGCGGACGATGTTACATAACTCATGTTCCAGTATATATCCCTATGTTGAATCGTGGTTGTAATATTAATTCCATATAAAATATGACCAATGAGGCAATGACTCATGATTACTTGATGCTAACTTGCTGTTGTGGTTCCGCTGACATAAGATTATGTTCTATAACAGCATGTTCTGATTTAAACGTTCAGTTATCGTTTTGCTCATTCAAGCCAAGAACGTCTTCATAAGGGCGCTGAATGCTCTGTTATTGGCAAACTATTGTCAAATAGTATTACCTTCGCAATTCAAGTCAAAGGAAGTTCATGAACTTGGCATTCAGGACGTTTCCTTGGACGTTTCCAGTGTGTTAATTCCCTCAGATCCCAAATAAAAATCAGAAAATATGTTTTTTTTTCATCTTATTATTTTGTATTTTTTTTTTACAGGAACGTCTCAAAATTTTTTTATAACATTTTTATGTGAAAAGTTTTGTATAGTTATTAATTAAATAAGATGTAAAAAGAAAAATTATATGATTAAGAATTAAAGTTTAAAAAAATATAAATCAAAATTTATATATATTCAATCAATGTTATAAAAATAATTAAACAAATGGAATATTATACTTATTAATCAATACAATAGATTCTGAGTTGATAATCCATAAAACTATTTTACCTTAACATTATATGAAGTCACACTACACAAGTCAAACTAAACATACTTTTGGATTTGGAACGTAACAAAAGTAATATCAGTGCATGCTAAAAATGCAAATACTTCATACGCGCAAACATCAGTAATTTTCCACACACCTTCCATTTCTTTTCTTTCCTTCTCCTTTCCGACGACCACATCTCCGACCAATCCCTCAATCGACCGCCGACGACATCATCTCCGATCACCATGGACGACTCTAAGCTCTGATCTCTCCTCTCAAATCAACATCACTGGCGGATTATCGTTTCATCATCATAATCTGACATGGCAGAGTCATCGTCGAAGGACGAGCTGTTTCAACTCATCAAGCGATTCGGAGCTTATATCACCTTCAAGGTGTCCAATTTCTTAACCCCATTTTCCCAAAACATGGTGAGTTTCGTTTTTGGGGTTTTCGCTTTGTTGTTTGATTGTGGATGAAGAGGTGTTGTGTGATTAGGGTTTGCTTTTGTTTGGGATTTGTTGTTGATTTGGCTGTTTTGGGGATGAAATTGGTGGCGTTTGGGGTTGATTGGGAGATTTTTCTTTTGATGATCTTTCACTCAGAATTGATCACAAAAATGCCTTTGGCACATATACCACTGAATCAATCAGGTTGATTTTGATGGATTAGGGTTATTGATTGGAAAATGAAGGGTTTTAAATGAAGGGAGGGGGGAGAATCAAAGGGATATTGTTTGGGAAAGTGTCATTTAAATTTTTTTAGTTGAAGGATTTATCGTGTTAAACTAGCTTGATCTTCGGTCGTATCTTCTCGATATGAATGGGAACGCATTATGGGAGAAAATGTCTCTACCTCAAGTTCAAGCTTGAGTTGAGTGATTTATCTTTGAAGATGAGTGAAATTACTTGGTCCAAGCTCGGGATTAGCGTTGAAGATGGAGTTTTTCCACTGTTTTGGATGATTATATGTATGGGGTGAAAATTATGATAGAATCATAGTTAAGATATGCAAATAATAGACTAATCTCGGTGGAGATGATATGTCGAAGAGAGTCTTTCCACTAGTTTGGAGGACAATGTGTATGGAGATTGGGTTGAGGGTGGAGACTGATATAAACATAGATAAGCGTTGCGAATAATGAGCAAAGTTCAGCACTTTGTGATTGGGATGACCTACTGTATTTTATCATTACTCATTTTATTTGGTTTTGGTAGGGGTTCCTCCTAGGATGAAACTTGTTGAATGGATATAAGAAGTTTGTTTGAGTCTTTGAGCAGGATTTGGTCCTTTCTGTTTCCGCTTTATTTATCGAATGAGTTAACCTAACTCAGGATTAATTTTGTTCTTTGTTATGTACATAATGAGTAAATCATTAGTTTGAGTCTCATATCAGGATTCTCGTTCTCTTAGTGCACTGTGCTGTGCATAGAACAAAGTCCCAGCTATCTACTTTCTTCACCTTGCATTCTTTTTGGTGATGGCCTTTGAACTTTGAAGTTATCTGGGAATGCTGACTTCTTGAATCTCGTATCAGGATTCTCGTTCTGTTAGTGCAATTGCTGGACTTGCTATTGCCGTTGTTTTCACGTGGAGACTATTACGATCACCAACTAATACACAGAGAAGGCAACCAAAGAGATCAAGTACTCGAGCTAGCAGTTCTGGCATCAATGTTCAACCAAACACTAGTCTAGCAACCTATGGAATAGCCACATCATCAGATGATACACGCACACAAAGTGTTGATGACTTCATTCAGCCAGTGAAGGTGGTGAGGATTTGTTAATCTGATTCTCTTTTTGCTATTGAGGTTTATTTCTGACACTATTTTATTCTTTGAATTTTGTACTTTGCAGCCAACTCTTGGACAAATTGTTAGGCAAAAGTTAAATGATGGAAGAAAGGTTGGCATATGTCCTCTTGAATGTTCCTGTGCTCCTATTGTATGATTTACCACTGTTTATCTTAATGATGCTACCCTTTTGAATGTCGTTTTCACATTTTTGTGAATATCGATTTTTTTTAATCATCAACATTTTGTCGAATTGTTCTCTACATTAGTGTGATATTGTTGATCTCTTTGGTGTTTTTTGTTGTTTTTTTATTTTTATTTTTGTGTGTTTTCTTTTTACTATTATTTGTAGGTAACATGCCGCCTAGTGGGTATCATTCTTGAGGAAACTACTCCAGAGGACATTCAGGTGCTGCTACTAACTGCACGTTTAGGTTCCCCTCCCTTTTCTCTCTTTTGGGGCATGTGAGCAATGCGATTTAAACATTTCTTTTATCTTGGTAACTGCAGAAGCAAGTAACTGTTAGATCCTCTGTTCTAGAAGTGATGTTGGAGATCACGAAATACTGTGATCTGTATCTCATGGAAAGAGTTGTGGATGATGAAAGCGAGGTATGTGTCTAAAGCAGTGCAAATGTGGCCACTCTGTCATGGTTTCTACCTTCATCTATGCCTTCTTGGGATCTGCCAATTGCATTTTATTCATTATACTGCATACATTTCGTCATAAATAAAGGTGTATTTTTTTGCTACGTTTCTGTTGTCCATGGAATCTGAGTTTTATTGTTTTCTTCATCTCCCTTGCATAGTGTCCCACTGAGTACTTCATTGTCTGGATTCTTTGGTTAAGTGGGGATGCTTGTTGGCACAAACAATGCCTCCATGAACCATGATTTGACCCAGAAAATACAGTGGCCTTGGTAATTGGGGGTTTGTGGGGGTGGATTTGCAGCGGTATTGCTGCCAATTATCCTACTGCTTTTCATGTTATATTCATCAATCCCATATTTGCAGAGGAAGATTCTTCAGGCGTTGGAAGATGCTGGGGTTTTCGCATCTGGAGGTTTGGTCAAGGACAAGGTAATTTCTTTAGTGTAGTCAAGTTCCTAATATTTCTTTCGTGCTCGGAATATCTCGTATGCAACTGCCGGTGCATCCTGTTCCTTAAACTGGCTTAGTCCATCTTAAAGTGGGGCAAAATTAAGAATAAGGGACTGATTGATGCATATAACCCAATTAGTGCATAATTTACTACTCTTGGTAACGACTGCTTCCTCATAGCTACTTCATAACCATGGCATATGAACTTCTCTTGCAGGTTCTGTTTTGCAGTACTGAGAGTGGGAGAACCTCTTTTGTTCGGCAACTGGAGCCGGACTGGCATATAGACACAAATCCGGAAATCATTTCTCAGTTGGCTGTAAATTTATTTTTCTTGTCATTCATTTATTAGTCTCTTACTGCATTTTTATGCTCTCATCACTCGTATTATATGTTGCGCACCTCAGAGGTTCATCAAATATCAGCTACATGTTTCTCCCAACAAACCCGAGCGCACTGCCGCCAATGTCTACAGTGCCACATCTTTGGAGCAGTTCTTTGGTTTCATGTGATGTATGAATTCATGACAAAGAGACAAAGACTGGTATGTGAGCTGCTGCTGTTTCTAAATGCCGCCCTTCAAAATCCACTGCCACCCTACTCTGCTGCAAGTCATGCCGTAGTGTGTTAGTTTGTGGTCTTAATAAACTCTACTGTGGCACATTGTAGTTCTGTTACTCTTGTTAGTGCCTTGCACGAATTAGAACTCGGTGTACAACACCAAGATGTTTCTTTGTGCGGGTATTCAAGATCCTCGACTTTGATTTTGAATCTTTCCAATGTTATACCTTGCAGGATTGTTGCATTTTTTTTTGGATTCCTTGCCGTTGCCTTGCTAAGTGTGATATTAAAGACGTAGAAGGGCCATTTTTTGGTGTACAAGGAGCTCTACAAGATCATCTAATCTTTTCTCTTGTTCACTGGGGCTACGGATCTACAAATATAGTTAGTTCCTGTAATGTATGTCGGATGTACTTGGTATAAGTTTGGAATCGATTTGATGTATTATTGTCGCCAAATCTTTTTCAACAAATCAGTAATTGTCATTCACCGTACAAGATTATTGTCAATGAAATATTTATGGAGTCTAGACCTTTGCTCAGGGCAACCATGGTGTGTTTCTTAAGAAGCAAGGAAGTGAAAACCAAAACAGATTTTGCTTCTGCAATGTCGTATATCTGTTAGAGCAGTGTGTGCATTAGACTTCAAGAAACACAACGGGCTGTGCTTACGGTCATGTTTTACTCCTCCCTCGCAGTGAAATTACTCCTCCCTCGCAGTGAAATTTAATGGGTTGATTCGACACGTATATTTAAATATATTAAATTTTTTTAAAAAAATTACAATTTATGCTTATAGATGTGAGAAAAAAATATTAAAAAAAAGGAAAAAAAATGGTGTTGGATGTTGTTGTGATAAAATAAAAATAATTTGATATATATATATATATATATGAAAAAAATTTCAATTTGAATAAAAAAAATTTCATTGTAAGTTATGAAACTATCAAACTATCATTAAAAACATATTTATCCTAACATTTGATATAAATTTCTCACACAAACTTGATCAACTTAAAATCATAGGAAGTGGGCCTAGTGACGAGTTGGGGTCCTCAGTCGTTACAACTTAAAATCATATGCAGCAGGTTATCTGAATCTTTAAATTTTTTATCTAAGGTTCAGATTTGTTTGATTGATTTTGACTGTTTTTGAATTTTTTTTTTGGATTTATATTTTCTTAATAAAATGTTATTATTTTAAAAAAAAAATAACACATACAGCACAAACAACACACACAAACTACATAGGATCTCAGTCCCTAATGACGGGGTAACCCATGTTAACACACAATTAAGATCCTTAATCTCCCCAAAATTACACCTAAAAAAATCATCTTCGACACAAGTTCAAGTTCCCACTTTCACGACCCACACGGCCACACAGAACACTCTTCCTCTCAAAACCCTCAGAAATGGCGATCGAATGCCCACTGGACTCCAAATTCACCGACGAAATCGCCGCTCTGCTCTCCCCCCCTCAATCCCATCAAACCCATGCAAGCAATTCCACTCCCTTGGCTTCCCTGCTATGAAGTTCATAACCCAGTTAAAGATTCCAATGGTGTAGTTGCTGATCAAGTTCTTTTGTTTCTGTTGTAGGATTACTTTGAGAATCTTGTGGCGACGAGGCAATGCGGAGGGATCGAAGTCCGAGAACACGCTGAGCTTGGAAAGGGCAAGGGACTAGGGACTGATGACTTTGGCTTGTGTGTTGGGTTGTGTGATTGGTGATTGGATTGGTCTTTTTTGTGATTGTTTGGTTGAATGGGATAATTGGGGATGTGGGTTTTCTTGGATAGTGTTGTGGGTTAGTGTTTTTGGGTGATGGGTTTTGGTGGCCGTGCTTGCTTAGATGGTGTGTTCGTGGGGTTTCGATGATTGTATTTGATGTTGAGATGATATGTTGCTTTGATGTTTGAATATAGCATTTTTGTGAAAAAAGGGTGTGCGCGCTTCGCCGCTTCGGGAGCTGTCCTGTCTCTTGCCTTGCTTCGCCTCATGTTGCTTTAACTGTAGTGTAACTATTAGGCGGTTGCATTCTCACGACATTGTTATAGTTTGTCTTGCTGAAGTTTGTTGTGATTTTTTCTGCTAGTTCTTATTGATATCCTAGTTTTAGTTTTTGGTATATACTTGACTAGTTATGCATAATGTAATACATGTGTCATTATTATGTAAGTCAGGATCATGGTGCGATTATGCTGCCTGTTGTGATTTGTTTTTTGTTATCCATTGTGCTGCCTGTTGTGTCTTACTTCCTTGGACCATATGGGATGAAGAGATAATGTATTGAATCAGGGTAGTGGAAATCTTGGTGAAATGAATGCTTTCTTGTCCAATTTTTCTTGAGCAGGAGTTTATGCCAATGCTTGTTTCGAGGAAGGAGAGTTGATCTTGAAGGATCAAATGCTTGTTGGTGTCCAACATTCCTCCAACAAGGTATTCTTGATTTACCCAATAGGTCAAGGAAGTTTTTCCGATGGTATGTCTCTAGGCATTTCTGGAACTTTCAACTTCATGATCGATTTCCAGGCCGAGGACAACATCCTTATGCATCCATTACACATGTTAGGTGTAGCTGGTGTATTTGGTGGCTCCTTATTTAGTGCTATGCATCGATCCTTGGTTACTTCTAGTTTGATCAAGGAAATCACAGAAAACAAATCTGCTAATAAGGTTAGAAATTCGGTCAAGAAGAGGAAACTTATAATATCGTAGCTGCTCCTGGTTATTTTGGCCGATTAATCTTCCAATATGCAACTTTCAACAATTCTCGTTCTTTACATTTCTTATGTTGCATCGTGAGGTGGTGCGTCTTCTTAAGATATTATGTCTTTCCGCTGCATCAGATGGACTGCTTGGTCTGTAGCTTTTGCTTTCGATTTATTGGATCGATAGGGGTTCAAATTGGGAGGAGACTCTTTTTCCAAGGAATGGGTGCCTCTTCAAATGATGAGTACCATAGTCATTCGACTTACATGGGAGAAGATGATGGTGTGGATGATGCGAATGATTTAGCAGAATGTTCAACGAGCAATGCATCAAGCAGAGTTTCTCTTCCCAATGAAATTGTGGAGTCATTGATGAATGGCAAACTGATACTGCCTCACTCAGAAAGGTTTTCATCGCCGCCGACAATACCTTGTCCTGGTGCTTGTGGAGAAACTTATTACTGCAGGTGAGAATGAAAGTTCTGTTTCTGTGACACCCTTTCAAGTTACCTTGTTATTTATGATAGTTCCTGCACAAATTTATATGCGTCATACTCTTACTGCATGAATAGCTGAATGAAACTGTTGCTGCATTCCAGCTTTTAATAATGGTAGTACTTCTACTATGAACCATTATAATGATGTCTGTTTGTAGTAAATCATGTGCAGATATGGATTGGGAATATTGCCATTCTCTGCTTTGTACTGGGAAGAAGTCAGCTACAGCTTGCAAGGAGGCATTATCCAAATTTATAGATCATGCAAATGGTGAAGTGCACATTCATTTCTCAGTTACGATGTTGTAACTGATACTATTCCTGATCTTAACAGTCTCGTTATTTTTTTCCCAGACACAAATGATATATTCCTTCTTGCTGCAAAGGTAAAGCCTCTTCTTAATGGCCAATTTCGAGAGATAGATTTCTTTTATTTCTGTTATGTATCCCCTTCTCAAGTACTCTAGTCAAGCATTGTCAACACTGACATTAACATCTAAATAATGGATTACAAGGTACATTTGCTTTGTGCATCAAAGACACTTTCATTCTAGAATCTCTCTGGTTATCAAGGCCAAAATCTTCTACTAGTTGAAGTGGTGTCTCGATCTTTTTGTATTAAATCAAGCCATCAAAGTAGCATAGGTGTGAGTTACTATTGAGTAGATTGAATTGTGTACATTATTTTGCATATTGTTTACGAACTACGGAACTGTCTCCTTAAGTTCTTTGTAAAAGACATGGAGTTGCATATATGGCGCAGTTTGTTTACGTCTTTGTTGCTTTTCAGGCCATATCCTTCACCATTCTAAGGTACAAGAAACTGAAATCAGCTCATATCGGCGACGAGGAGCGCGCAAGAGCTATTCCTTACATGCCCCTGCTTTTGGAGGCATGGAGACCAATCTCTATGGGATACAAAAAAAGGTGATATGGAGCCCTTTCCAATGAAATAATTTACCTTGATACATTGTGCTAAGAGAAGGGTACGGTGTGTTATCAAAGCTTCTCTCTTTCGGACTTCTAGAAAATACAGTATGCAGTGTATTCATCAACTGGTTGGTTTGCTGTTTTAAAACTATTAACGAGTTGGAAATAAGAAACATTGGAAGCTAAAATAAATTTGCCCGTCGGGAAAATTAATGGCGTTTTGCATATCCTCTAGGTGGTGGGATTGTGTAGCCCTACCTGCTGATGTTGTTCCGTGTGATGAAGTTGCATTTAGGATGCAGATAAAGGAGATGGCGTGGACAGTAAGTGGGCAACTATCTCTATCTGGAGCTCGAATTTCCCACCTGTTAATTATCGGTTACCTGTTAATAAGAAATGTGAAGTTGCTTTATTCGTGGCTTTGTTCTGTTTGTATCCTAAATATTTATTAATGGTTGTGAACATGCTCTTCTGTTTTAATTATCGTCTAACACAAAGTTTCCACAACTCAGTCCCTGCAGCTCCTGAAGGCTGCCATGTTCGACGAGGAGTGTGCACCTTGTATCCTTGGTTATTCTTTTTTTTTTTTAAAAAAAAGAAGAAGAAAAAGAAAGTTGCTAATTGCTTGTGTTGAATATGCTATCACATCCTTGACATTGCGAAGTATTCTCCCTTGATATTTATGGGCATCTCATCGGAATGTTTGAGCTGAACAATCTGTAAGTTCCTGAATACTAAAACTATGAATGATTGCATTTCAGTGCTTTTCCGCTGTGATCATACTGTCACGGCTATGTTTCTTACAGATTGATTGATTCGATGCATTTAACTATAGTTTGTAATGCTGTAGGGACCTGGTGGTGGCATCCCCTGTCGAAGATTACTTTTTGTACATTGATGACCTTCCAGATACTGTGAAGGTTGAATTGCTCTCCTGGGATCTCTGCCTCATCCCCCTTAGTCTTAATTGACCCTGTTTGTATATGCTTCTATATTTCTTGGCAGAAAGAAGTTGAAGTGGTGACAAAACCGATACTTGATGCTCTCGGTGATGAATATTCAATCTGTTGTCAAGGTACGCCTCATGTTTATTCCGGCTTAGAGTTGGAGATATGCATGGTTTTATGAGACTAGAAGAAAGCAATCAAGTAGTAAATTAATGAAGTTCAAATAGATTATTCTAATATTTATCTCCTTCCTCGCATAAGAATTGCTTGATTGCAATTTTATTGTTCACTATGTTGTAGGAACTGCATTCTTTCCTCTGCAGAGCTGCATGAACCATTCATGTCGTCCAAATGCGAAAGCATTCAAAAGGGACGAGGTATTGTCCACTAACAAATAACCCTTTGTTTGAGTATACATATTCACACTGTGCCTCTTGTTCGTTGAACAGTTGAATGAAGTTGTTGTCAATTGTCTGGCCGTTAATTGATTAATTTGATGTCCTTGATCTTGTGTGGCAGGACAAAGATGGACAGTCGACGATAATTGCTCAGAGGCCCATTAAAGTAGGAGAAGAGGTAAATATGTTTGTCCTGCTACATCGAGTTGTTTCATTATTAATATCCGATGTCCCTATGACCGGTTAACATCGAGTTGATTTGATGTATGCAGTCGTGAGGGGTCCGTCTCATTATATAGCTCTATGAGATTCTCTGTTGGTGCATGCGTGGAAGATGTTGACCATCTGGTTTCCTATTTTCAGGTGACTATATCTTATATAGACGAGGATCTTCCTCTAGAGGAGAGGCAGGCGCTTTTAGCAGACTATGGTTTCATATGCGAGTGCCCCAAGTGCCTGGAAGAACGGCCATCAAATAAAAAGGGGAAAAGGAAGAAGAAAGAAAGGCGATGATCAGAACAATGATGAGATCATTTTGGCCGAAGTAGGCAAACTAAGGAGCTTCTCACGCTGGTCATGCATATGCGCATCTGTGGAAGCGAGTAAAGCTTGAAGAGTGAACTTGGGATGGAGAATCTTCTGCAATGTGCATAGTCGGAAATCCTGTACTATGAGTAAGCATCTATGTCAGACAGTCAGAGCTGTAAACAGACTAATGAAGCATGATTCTGCATGTTTTATTACAGCGTTTTGTCCTCCTTGCTAACATTCTCGGAACGTGTATGGTCTTGAAGTTGCTTTAGATTTGCTTTCTTTTGCATTGTGTATATCTAATAAAAGTAGTATTGTTACCTGATGCATTTTTTTGGAAGTTTGTATTCATTTTGAAGATGTAACATGTCTCAAATAAACAGCTCATCCGAGGAGTTTAAGGTGGCGCTGTTGCTTCCATTTACTTGCATGTTCTGGTCTGCATCACAAATCCAACCTTCATAGATTTTTATGTTCTTTTTCCTTTCGTTCTTTTGGTGTCAATGAGGGAATAAGGATGAAGGTCATGACCTGAAATTGAACCCCGCATTATTGACAAGGGATGGAGTGATGGCAAAATGCTTTCATAGGTTCCAAGTCATAAAGATAAACATGTCTTTGGGCTTGAGTTTTTTACTCTCTCCCATCAAATGTAATTATTACATATGTATACATGGACGTAAAAAAATTATGTCATTGATATCAAATTAAAAAAATTTAAATTATCATTAATATTTTATGATAATTTTTAAATAATTAATATTTGATTGTGTAATAACACAGATTAAATTTGTCTCAATAAATACAAACAAAATATTATAATTAAATTGAATCAAAACATGAATGTGATTTGTCTGATGTAATATTCCTTGTACAATCAAGGAGGAAGTAATCAGAAAGAGATGATCACAAAAAGGGCAAGCGAGTCTCTCGTGTCGTGCATAATCATCGACCGAACTGGAGCCTGTAGGCACTGATTGGCATTTGCACGTGTGCCGGAACACCACCGACTCAACCCCATCGACGACTCACCAAAACCAAACCCCCTTTTCCTCACTCGGCCCCCCAAATTCCCCTCACATTACATGACTCGCGTCACTCGCCTGACTCGCCCTCTCACCCCGCTCCTCTCCTCACCCCACCACCGCGTCCTCCTCTCCCCACGCGCCTCCCTCGCCCCACGCGCCAAACTCCCCTTCCAACTCCTTTCACGCGCTTCATCCTTCTCACCACGCCGCCCCACCATGGACCCGATTCCCGATGGAGGAGCCGCGGTGATCGAGGATTCGGCAGTGGATGATTACGTCAGGGTCGAGAGGCCGAGCGAAGGCGGTGATGATGATGGTGGGAACCCTAATTCTGGTATGGAGGGGAATGAGGGTGATGAGGTGCTTTTGGGGAGGAATGTGGTGACGTTGTCGTGCCAGAATGTTGATGGTGTGATTTGTGATGTGTGGTTGATCGGCACTGCTCATGTTTCTCAGGTCTGATTTGATTATCGATTATCGATTGTGTTTGTTTTTAGAGTTCGGTGATTGGAGATGATGTAGGGTGGTTCTTTTTGCACTCGATTGGATGTTGTATATGGTTCTTGTTGTATTTTGTGGATTTTGTTGATTGATGTGATCTGAGAGTGAGAGATGAGTTCTTGGTGACGGATTTCGGTTTGATTGACTAGAGGAGAGGCACGGAGTGCGTATGTGAGGGGGTGTCGTGGACTGCGCCTGACTGAATTGAGGCGATGTCCTATATGGATTGATATCTGCTCATAGGGTAGATGGCTTGGCTTCCGATATGGCAATGATGATTGCGATCGAGATAGCTAAATCTCCAGAAGTTGGGATACAGTTTGTCTTCTGCTTTGTATCAATACTAATATAATTGTGTTCTATGTATCTAACTATTATCGAGATGGCAGCTCAGAATATCATGTGTTATGTTCTTACTTTTTCTTGGTTAACTCGTGCTATGGTATCTGCACCATTATGTTGGTGTTTCTTGAAAGATATAATTGACTACATGCGCTAAACTCTAGCTCTACTGCTTCTTTTGATCCTGGATGTTTCCTGTGGAATTTGATGAGGGGTAATTTAAAACAAAAATGGAGAAGCTATATTTTATGGGATTGGGTGGTATCATATTTTTCTTCTGATGATACTTCTTGCGTCTGTATGGTTGCTCCATGAGCAATACTTTGGTGCTTGCTTTATCATGCCATCACTGACCAATAAAAGTTTAGTATACTGGCTTTCACAAGATCTCCTTGATTGTCCAGTTCAATGCTATCGGCATCTGTTTTCAATCCTGTTTGGACTTGTTGCTGCAGGATTCATGCAGAGAAGTTCAAGCTATTATCAGTCACCTAGAGCCAGAGGTGCTCCCTTTGTTTATCTCACAGCTATGTTTATGGCAGAGTTTTAGTAGTTGTGCCTGGTGTTATCCATTTCTTCCTTTCAAATTTGCAATCGCTCTGCCGTATGCATTTCTCAATTGGAACAACCTATCCTAGTAATGCATATCCTTAATATCTGTGCTTGTGTTCCCATGTGAAGTTTGACTTATGTTTTTTTTTTTTTATAAAATTTCATTTGCTTTGGATATAGGTTGTCTTCTTGGAGTTGTGTGCTAGTCGAGTGGCAATACTCACTCTCAGAGATCTAAAGGTATCATACCTTGAGATTTGAATATCTGTTTGGTTAGCATATTGGGCTCTTGTGAGCTTTATGTACATCCTGTGCTTCAGTTAGGGTGTTAATTTGCTATTTTATTCCCAGATACCTACTATGAATGAAATGATTGATATGTGGAGGAAAAACCAGAATCTTTTTGGCATCATTTACAGCTGGGTTCTTGCAAAGGTATGCTTATTGAGTTTTAATTGCTTTTGAACTTGTTTGTATTTTTTGTAGTACAATATTTTCAAGTGCTTGATTTAGGAATATGCATTCTTCATGATGGGTTTTGGTATTGTTTAACCTAAATATTCATCCTGCAAGGTTGCTGATAAGCTTGAGGTCCTACCTGGTTCTGAGTTTCGGGTGGCATTTGATGAAGCAAAAAAGTGTTGTAGCAAGGTGATCCTTGGCGATCGTCCAGTACAGGTAAGATACTCGAGGACTAGGTTTATTGGTTTACGTAATGTGTCGTTTTCCACATTGGTGTATGTCTTTTATGCAACAATTCAGTGTTGTTTCTTAATGTGCACTTCAAGCAGATAACTTTACGGAGGACATGGGCGAAAATGCCTCTCTGGCATAAAATAAAGCTAGTGTATTCTTTCCTGTTCCAGGCATTCTTTCTTCCTAATGCAGAGGATCTCAACAGAATGGTAACGCATCTCTCATTCAAGACTTGCAACACTTGGTGCCAGGGTTTTTTTGGGTGCACAGTGACTGGCTGACTGCTGTAGTTTAGGCAGTTCTTCATGATTATACCTTGTTTATATGTAGATCAAGGAGATGGACGATGTTGACATGTTGACTCTTGTGATTCAAGAGATGACCAAGAAGTTCCCCACCCTGATGGAAACACTAGTAGATGAACGGGATAGGTCAGTTTTCAATAGCTTTTTTCTATTCGCATTATTTCCTTTATGGTGATCGATGTCCCTCTGCTTCATGATATTATGGTTCATTTCTTTGAGTAGTAAGGTAATTAGTGTTTGCTTTGTTGATGGCATAGTGTTATTCAAGTGATTTTTTCGTATAGCATGTATAAAAGTTATGGGCAAAGAATTGCCTTTGATTTGTGATTAAAAAATTCACATTATGTATAGAGGTTGCCCAAGTTCCGTTCCTCTCTAGAATGCTACCACAACGCACCTAGTTTGGCTCTAACTTCATAATGGAACTCTCATTTCAATATACAATTTTATCTTGTCAATTTATCCGTGATCTGCTGGACACCATTCACCTCAGCTGTCCACGATTGATTCATTTCCTTGTATCATTAAATTGATTATGGAACCAGGTACATGTCCTCAACTTTACTGAAAGTCGCAAGCCAGAACCGTTCAGTGGTTGCAGTTGTCGGGAAAGGACATCTACAGGGAATAAAGAAGTATTGGAAGCAGCCTATTGAGGTAAGTGAAAGTATCAATCTACTCAATTTTTTCCGATTTTTAAGGTCTGCTGTTGCACGCTGCTACAAATTTCCCTAGCATGAAGAAGCCTCTTTGTCTGTCCAAGTTCCTATGGTAAACCCAGGTATATGCCAAATCCGGAGTGTTGTTCTAGGAACTAGTTGGGACTGTGAGACGGGGGATAGTTTTCGGTGCATTCTTGTCACAGGGCAACTCATTTGTGTTACCATTCTCTGACATTCATGATTTTGCTTTCAGATAGATGAACTGTTGGAAATTCCATCCAAGAGCACAGCTGCCTCTGCCATGAAGATCCTGAAATCAGTGGGCATTGCCGCTGCTGGAGCAGCTGTGATTTCCGGAATATATATTGCAGTTAAGAAACACTCGTAGAGGTATTCTTGTGTGTCATCTCTTCCCCCCTACAGCTGTTTGGCTTTCCTTTCAGATATCGAGAAAAGAGTGAAGTTGTTCCTTTATACGACCTTTGCAGAATCTGTTGGTGGAATTTGTCATTGAGGTTCGTGACAGGGCGGCGCAAAGTAGTGCCGACTGTAATTGTGCCCTTATGGCGCAGCCGCACAGTGATATGATGGCATGGTTATAAGACACAAGGAAACAATAAATACGATGAGCTGCAAGGAGACTTCATCGGCTTTGAGGATTACTGTTCCTTTATTTGCTTTATGACTGAAGCTTGGTTTTACGGGACTTGCTTCTGATAACTTATATAGCAACGACATGCAGAACTCGATGAACGTTTGTAGACTATGAAATCACTTTATAGGAAAAATTTGGCCAGCACTTTTATAGGTTTCTGTTGTGTCTGCAACATGATTTTGATTGTTTCAGTATCATCTTTCCTATAGGTTGGGAAAATCTCTTTTCATACTGTCGTCACACATTTTGCCAAGTGCTCCTGAACTATAAAAAGTTGGGTTATCTTCTCTGCTTTTGGTAGCGTATGGCACTACTTTTCTTTTTTCTTTTTTCTTTTTTTGATACAGCCGATCATGGGCAAGTTCATTGTTCCATATCCAAAAAACAAATACTGAATACGCGTAGAGGGGGTTCGAGGTACCATGATCCCAAACGAAAGCAATCTGCTACAAAACATGGTAGCTCATGAGCTGCTCTATTAGCATCTCTACGACACCAGGAACAAAGAACTCTACGGAAGGATCTCATATACTCAACGCAGTCGTCCACAATACTACCCGCCAGTGAGAGATCTCCAGCACCCGAGTTGAGCATGTCCACGGGCTGTTTACAATCCGATTCTACAATTACCTTCTCCAAACCCGCTCTACCTGCAAATTCGATGCCATGTTTCACCACATGTGCTTCACCAACTAGGGAGTCTAGTGAATAAGCTATATTCTTGCCCGATGCTACTATAAATTCACCCATACGAGATCGTGCGATGATACCCAGACTGGTAACACGCTGAGCCCTTATTGATGCATCCATATTCACCTTGGCATATTCCATCGGCGGAGATGACCACTTGAGGGTCGTATGATCTGTAGGTGGAGGAGCTGTCACAAGTCTGACCTCTTTCGCCCTTCGATATTCACCAACAAAACGTTTGGCCAGTTGAGCTACCATGTTAGCTGGCTTCACACGGGAGTGGTGAATATGGGCATTTTCGATTTTTCCAGATACCACTGAGGAGGATCGCTATCTCCACAACCTTCGATGGGTCCTGACTGTTTATGACCTGAGAGAGCCATGACTCAAACTATCGTGGTCTGATGGCGGGAAGAGCTGGATAGCTGGACTTTGCAAAACCCGCTTCGCCGTCACACAGCTTCCCAACACATGTGAAGTAGATTCAGAGACCGAACCACACAGGGGGCAATAGTCGAGAAAATATCAAAATTATAATCTATCAGTCAAACGATCAATTCATAAGAATGCTAAATTATAATGAAAAATGATATTAAATTTATGTGGAAAAACCCCAATGAAAATAAAAAAAACTTACTAATCAATAAGTCAAATTACAATGATTTCTTTTTTTGAGATTGCTCTATCTCCTTGTATTGTTCTTGAAAATCCTAATTTCTCTCTCTTTAGTGTTCTACATAATAAGGATATATTTATAGACCATAAAAATCAAAAAGTCAATGTTAAAAAAATAACAATCTTCATTTTTGACATTTACTTCACGATCCAAACGAGAATAACTCACTAGCGAACTCACGTGCCACAATCTACCATGTCCTCGCATCCCCTTTCACATGACGGGGATGCTCCACCACAAACTCAGCATGAAGAAACGTTAATTAAGTTTTAGTAGCGCTCAAACTTGATCTTGGGAACTATCTTGATAAGCATATCTGTCGCGTTCTTCTTTATGTGAACTTTTTGCACATTTATAATCCCGGAACTCAACCACTCTCTAATATTGCGATAACGAACATCGATATGCTTCGTTCGAGAATGATACACCTGATTCCTTATCAAATAGATCGCACTCTAACTATCACATAACATGCGAACACCTTGGTTTCATATACAATTGAGCTAAACTTGATTTCAAATTTTACACCAGATAGTTATAATTTGCACATCAGCATTTTTATTATTTTTTCAATTATTTATGTTTAAATTGAAAAATTTATCAATGAATGCACAAATAAGTTTAAATTGATCCAATTTTATTATAAAATATAATAAAAAATATAATTATATAATTAATATCGAAATCATTTTTAATGTTAAATTATAACAATACATATACCTATTTTAATTTCATGATTAAATTTATTTTTTTATTATTTATTTTATATCATATCATCGAATCTTATTTATATTTTTTTCTTTTTTTTTTCTTTCATTCACATACAACAGACAAAGATATCTTTGAATTCAATTTATTTTTCTTAATATACGTATAACAACGTTAAGATGACCCCCTTATATTCTGAGAGGAGGTTGTGTTTGATTAAGTACGAAATTGTGAGGTCCCGAGTATTTGTCTGGTCTCTCTCTAACACCAAAAATAAGAATCAAACCCCAGCTAACCCATCAAGTCTTCGTCTTCGTCGTCATCGCGATCATCTCTTCCTCATCAATTATCTCATCTCATCTTCTCTCATCTCAGGTACGATTCTTCATCTTCATCATCATTCTCTCTTTTTCATCATCCAATCGTATAGGTTCACCATCGTTTTGTTTGGTGAGATCTTTGTGTTTTGATCTAGCGGTTTCTTTCCTCAATTGATTTATCGAATGTCTGCTCTGTTATTGTTTGATCTGATCGGATTTTATTTCATTTCATTTGATTGATTGAGGATTTCGAAGTAAGGGTTTCATCATCGTTATTTTGTGAGATCTTGGTGTGTCGATCCCTCGAGTTGATGTCCCCGATTGGTTGATTGGTTGTCTGTTTTTTTTAATGTTTGATCTGATTTGATTGGTCGAGGGCTTTGAAATTGGGGTATCTGGAATCATGTATACGCTTCCTAAATTCCCAATCGGTGTTTATTTTTGCGGCGATTTGTGAGAAACTATAAATGATTTCGCAGGTTCATTTGAGAAGGAATTCGATGATTGATTTTTTTTTATCTTTTTGCTATTCAGCTTGATTGGTTTGTTATTGGTTTATCAAGTGAATATGGTTTCTATGCAAAGATGTTTTTCATGTTCTTTTAGAGGAGGAAATCTGGGTCAAACTTCAGCTTCTTTTTTTCCTTGATGATGTTGATTTCTGAGTAAAAAGGGATGCTGGCTTATAAATTTGAAAAAAATAGTATTAATTTTGATCGAATTTGTTCATATTTGCTTCGTCAAGGTGCTAGGTGTATGTGCACGTTATAAGCATGCGGTGCAGTGTTCTTTTGTTGATTTTGCTTGGATCTTGCGTTTTATGGAAAAAACACTTTGGGTAGATTTTATATCTAGAACTTTTTGTTGGGATTTATGCCTATTTTTATTTGTTTTAATGCTATTTTTAGTAGATATGGCTATGCATCAGTTTTTGCCATCCCTCCATAACTAAGATCAAGATCATTTAGCTGTAGCATATGGACAAAAGGATAAAGGAACATTGATATGTTATCATAATCATCCTTCATTGAGATTCTGTATTATATATAGATTCGATTCTGATGTTTAGTCTTTCATATTAGGCTTGCACCTTTGATCTTTGGTTTCTAGTCTCTAGCCCTGGAGTCAAGATCCTCTATGTAGCAGCTTAGTGCTGTGCGATTTCCTCAGCAAGTGAAGTCTATCAATCAGTATTAAGGAGAATTGAGACTCCTTAATACTTGCCGGTAAAGAGAGAGAATTCGACTCTGTTCCTAACTAGATCTTCTGTAGTCGCCCATATCAATCCCTTCGTCATCCTTTCTCCCTAGGAGAAAAGAAAAGTAGGTAAGTCGCTTGCTGCAAGTAAACTTAAACAACTTCAAATGCGAGGATGGCATTATTCACGGTGGATGAAAGCATAATCCAAGTTTGATTGGCGTGACACTCAGTGTATGCGAAACTTAAAAAAAAAAAATCGAGAAACTATTCTTACATAACTGGAAATGATGCAGCAACTATTGAAAACCACCGAAAAAAATAAAATGCAAAAACATCTTACTCCTCACCAAAAGTGCTCAAAGCCATACATTAAGCAGAAGACCATGCTAGGAGCTTATAAACCAAACTACCATAAGAGTGTTAATTAGTTGCATGTGGATCAACCAAAAGGACAACAAAGAGCAGGAAAATGTTTACGTAGTTTGGTTATGTCTTTTCTATGTGCCCATGCAGCCAAACCAGGATTTCATCGGACACTTCAACAGGGAAGGAAGATTACATAAGCCATTGCTTACATTGATATAGAAACAAGAACAAACCCGTAAGTGGCTATTCGTGCACAGTATTCATCCTTATCATCAAATCAATAGGGTTCATGCAGTAAACCCTTCCTCGAGATGGAATCGGACTCAAAATCAATACAATTAACTGGGTCCCTAATCCAGTGATCAACAACCTCGAAATCAACATTTAATCACCCTAATCAGCGACCCTACAATCGGAGCAATTAACCAATTATAAGTCCAAACTTATAAAACCCAACCGAGAACATCACATTTCTCTCAATTATCTCACTCAGATTTCACAGAAGGGTAACGAAAATCTCATACGCGACGTTGTCGTTCGACTATCCCGACATAAACCCTAACCCTAATCCTCTGATTACACTCACTCTCGAATCCCACATCTCATCCATGAACATCGAAACCTTTTTCAGTTAAAACACACAATTCGACGATGTAAATCATCGCAGATAACAAAGATTGAAAACTTGCCTCTCCAAGGGCTTTGATTGAGGTCTCGGATAGCAATTTGACGGTGGGCACGCGGATGAGGAGATGACGACACCTATTAAACCGTTCAAGCGGCGCGGCGGCGGCCAATTCCAGGCCGGGGGAGGCGGAGGGGGGATGAGGAGAGTGAGGGGATGACTTCGGCTAGCGATGTTGGATGTAACATAAGACTATTCGCAACAACTTCTCAATCGTTTATTATATTATGTTATTATATCATCCCTAGCCGATTCTTAAAACGTGATGTAACAAGAAGTTATATATCATAATATATATATATTTAATAATAAATAAGAAACTTGGAGAGAGAAAAAAAACATATACATATTTATTAATTTTGAGAATTGTTTTTTGTTAACTGGGATATTGTTAAACGACCTCATGATTAGAAAAAGAATGATTTACTATGAATATTGAAGAAAATATAGAAACATATTTGAATGATGTTCGGTGGAATAAGAAAGCATGATTATACCACAGTAGGAGAAACCCATATACACGATACCCGCAATCGATACATACATAGTGACAAACACACTGCCTAAGCGTTAACAGGAAAACAGAAACCACATCCCTATCCCTTCCATATAAATTTTCTCCTTCAACAAAAGATCACACATCCACAGTGTCGTCCCCGTCCTCTTCATTGCCTATCTGTAAAATTGAAGATAAATGCATGATATAGGAACTTACTCTTTCTGTTCCACTAGCCTACTACTGCGTTCTGTAATATGATATGATTTCGAAGCTTGCCAAAACCTTGTTCTCGTCCTCGAGTTTTATGCCCTCATTGCAGGCTTTTACTATGTTCGGCTCGAAAAGAACATACTGATGATGTGCCATCTCATTCAACGAGGGACACTTGTTGTCGAGCTACAGTGGTCTTATAATGTTGTCGCATTGTGTTTGGGGTCTAAATTGTTTCGTCGAGGGGGCATTTCATGTTTAAAGTTGGGTTGGGGGCAAAACCAAATTTGATAGAGTGAGCAAGAAGTGTCGACTTGACGAAAGAGTTTGACCAATGATCCCAACCATTTTATCTTCATGATAATATCAGAGAGGACCAACACCAACCAAAACTATTATGTACTCAACAAGCTGTCAAACTTGGACCAAGAAGACTACCGAAATTATTCCCACTGCAACTACCATTCTTCCCATTTTGTCTTCCTTCCACTCATATCATGTCTTTTTAAACCAATTCTAGAAGCAAACGTGATATTATCTCAATGATTTTTGCACTTTCCAAGAATCATAAATAATGATAATGTGAATACTGTCAAGGAATCTTTGTTTTGCTATAAATCAGTGCTCAGCATATTAGGCGCCTCCATTCTTCATTCTCTTCTCATCATCTCAGATTCTCCTGACAATATAAAACCTGAGAGTAATCCTCCAAGCTCAGAGACATCTAGTGATGGCTGATCATTTTCACTATGTTTCTACTCCATCAAGTGATGACTCTGCTGGGGAGTTTAAAGGTACTCTCTCCGTAATTTGGATGAAACAGAGATAGTATACAAGAATCGTAATTCATTGTATCGCTTTTTCTTTTTCTTTTTCTTTTTCAGACCTATATATTTATAATCTATCGGTCAGATAGAGTATGTTAATTGTGTTTTGCCGGTTCATTTAACCATGACCAATGTAACATGATCAGTACTACCTATTTATGTTTTTTTGGTACAGGGGATGATAATGGTTGCGACAGCAGTCACGTTTGCAAGCTCAGTTTCTCGGAAGACGAAGTCATGCTTATTACCAGGATGTACGGTTTGGTCGGCCGGAGGTGGTCTTTGCTTGCCGGTAGGATTCCGGGCAGGACCGCTGATGAGATCGAGAAGTACTGGACTTCGACATACTCAACGACAACTGATAAGGAGTAAAAACTTTCAAGGCCAGGTGTAAGAAGGCAATGAAGAGGACGGGGACGACACTGTGGATGTGTGATCTTTTGTTGAAGGAGAAAATTTATATGGAAGGGATAGGGATGTGGTTTCTGTTTTCCTGTTAACGCTTAGGCAGTGTGTTTGTCACTATGTATGTATCGATTGCGGGTATCGTGTATATGGGTTTCTCCTACTGTGGTATAATCATGCTTTCTTATTCCACCGAACATCATTCAAATATGTTTCTATATTTTCTTCAATATTCATAATAAATCATTCTTTTTCTAATCATGAGGTCGTTTAACAATATCCCAGTTAACAAAAAACAATTCTCAAAATTAATAAATATGTATATGTTTTTTTTCTCTCTCCAAGTTTCTTATTATTTATTTATTATTAAATATATATATATTATGATATA